>DWME01007224.1:0-12822 GCA_018244795.1 Parelbella ahira ahira
GTATTATAAAGGTATGCACAATGAAAACGAATTCATTGACCCTTGGAGAGTAGAACAGCGTACTCACCCACGCTACTTACGAGTAGTAGGAAGATAAGATCTCTCAGTGAATTTATTTATCTGGAGATTTTATACCGTATTTGTTCACCTGCGGCTAAGTGTAGAATATTCAAGGTACCTGTTATACGGCGGGTTGTAATAGTTAAAAGATGTCCTGTTAGAAGAAAGTCCCAACAAAGAGATCCATTCGAAACGAACTGTACAAGTTAACTTCATTGCTTAATATTTCGTTGTATATTGTTTTTTGTTTCGTCAGTCTCAAAAAATGTATGTGATATATAAATTGAAATAACTTTTAAGAGGTATCAGACCAGTCTAGACAGTTATGCCTGAAGCATTTCAGAATCTATAGAATATAACGACATTAGCGTATAGCCTTATTCTCCGCAGTAAGTCTGCACCATGATAGAAGCTCCGGCAAATAGGTTATCATAATGGACTTTAAAGGAAACTTATTACTTCCTGAACCTCGCGAGATGAAATATTACGAATTTAAAATATAAAATTAGATCGACTTCATAATGCCACCAGAAACGGTCGTTCTTTTGGTCAAATGTTTTTTAGAATTGTTTCCATTTTTTGGGATATTTATTTTCAAAGTTCATATTAGACGGCTTTTTGTGCCTTTAAAAAGTGTTAATATGTTTGGTCTGTTCGTTTTTGAGTTTTCATCAATATCTCAGTCATCTCATTTTCGATATCATCAGTCATTATTAGCGACGACATATAAATCACAAGCATAAATTATTTCATAATCGATTTGATGTCAACGTTACAGATCATCACACAACATGACATCATCATATTACCACAATTATTATTATACTTTTACTTCTTTATTAATAATAAAATATTCATACACATCATTATCGACCCCTTCAATGTTCCATTCAGGTAGACAGTATGTAAATCTACTGGTAGGAATAGGGGAAAGTATTAGGCTTATATTAAAAAGAAATAATATAGTTTTTAAAATCTTCATCATCATTATCAACCATTATATCGTTTCACGTCGCTCTGAAATCTTAATTTGAAAAATATTTCAAAATATCTCATTTGTTTCAGATCCAATACTGCCACGGAAGCCTACGAACCTGCCCCGCCAAGAACTACGACAGCCATCAAAAATGTGAAAGGCACATGATCACTACACGCACATGATTTCAATCGCCAACTTCACGCACACGAATACAAATACACCAATTCAATACGAGAATCATAATTACGCGTACAAAAATGATACGCAAAACGTACGCGCGGAGAAGATATTTGACAACGGCACGTACCACGCCATCGGGAATACGACGTTCGATATATCGAACGACAACTTTACGGAATACGCTGAAATACCGTATTACATAAAGGCGACTTCCATGTCCTTTTGTATAGTTATAATGTGCTTGGGGGTGATTGGCAACGTCATGGTGCCGATAGTGATATTGAAGACTAAGGATATGAGGAATTCGACGAACATATTTCTTGTGAACCTGAGCATAGCTGATCTGATGGTCCTGCTGGTGTGCACGCCAACCGTTCTTGTTGAGGTGAACTCGAAGCCGGAGACGTGGGTGCTCGGGAAGGAGTTGTGTAAGTAGCTTCTAATATTATAGTATGTTTACCCTCTTTTGACCCAAACGAAAGTGAATTGAAAATAGAAGTTGACAAAAAGTTTGACTTAAAATAGAACTACACCTACATATATACGCATTTATAAACTGCTCTTCGACCTGCAAACGTGACAACTCTTTATAATCACGGAACTGATTTGTCTGCAGAGCATCCTTGAAACATGACTTATAATATTTTTTCTAATTAGCCCTTAACCTTTTCTTGTTTCAAAAAACGACTAAATTTTACCATGATTTTTAAAACACTACCTCAACGTTACGAACTGCTAAAACTCCTAGCGCTCAACAAAATGAAAACATATTTTTCCTCAAACACTACATAGTTGTTGAAGGTACTCGGAGATGCGCGCATCGTTGTTGTCTTAACGAGGTTTTTGAAGCGATGAAGCAAACATAATTTAGATGCACTTACATGAGTGCCTGCGTCATATGACTTAAGTCACTAGAGACTCATCGTATGATATTCACTAAAAATATATTGTAGGTACCATATGCTGTAACGTACATACATATGTTATCATACATATTGTACAATATATTCGCATTAGTGTATTGTTAATATTTACAATTAATAAATATTGCAAACTAATGTAAGTCCATCTGTTACTTTTATAGCTGAAAATAAAATACAATAACCGACTCTGTAGCAGTTGTATGACAGGAAACATGTTTGAGTAATTTTGTGCATACATTTTGGAAGCTAACGATTGTAATCAGTTATTGGAAAATACAAAATCGAATTTTATATTCGTAGAGTTAATATGTAGATGAATTCATTTGGGTATTTAAGCAATATCTTTGTAGCAATATCTTCTTAAAGAGCCATCTGATTCCAAACTAGGATGAGGCTCTGCTACATTGATCAATATAAATATCAAACCATATACACGACAGTTCATCATACTAATACTTATTTTGAATGACAATCGAACCTGGAACCGCTGTCAAGTTATTAACCAATGGAACAACAAGACTGTTAATTTATACACGATTAATATTATATGGGTGCCTATATTAAATCAATATTCGAATATACAAATTTTAATAATTGAAAATGTCCAAGTTAAACTAATCTCAAAAGTTATGATATGTTGCATAAAACTTCGTACAAGGGGAAAGTACTGTGAAGTCAGGTGAATATTCGTATATTTTATTATTACGCTTATTTCTTAAGAATATCCAACTTGTATGCTAATGAACCGCGTAGTCGACTAAAGCTTTTATAAACATTAACTTTATTACATATAACCACAAACGTACAGAACGATTCCGAGCCGAACGGTGCATTAACGTTTCGGCGCTGAACACGTGTATCATAACGACCGATTAGCGACAAGCTATGGTTTATCTTAATCAATTTTATCTAAAATAACATCATATTCATTATAATTCATTATCGTTATAATATACTTAAACATTTGTATCATAGTGAACGAATAGCGATAAGCAATGTTAGATTTTCTTTAAAAAAAATTACGTAATTATTATTATATATATACGTTATCAAGGTCGCAAGTCGTAATGCGTCGATGTGGTTATATTATGTATGTACAATAAGCATAGTAGTAGTCTTTTTATATAAGAGTAAACAGTAAATTTTCTTTAATGTGTGTCTTCAATGACATTTTTCTAAAATTGTTGGAACGGGACCTTCAACCTCGAAATTTAGTTTTTCAGCCTCTTAACTAAATCTTCTATGATGTGATTGTGTTACCGCTATATTTAATTTGAAATCAAGCTAGTACTGTACAGCAATCCAGCAATACGACAAGATATTTAACTATTTAAGCAGTAAACGTATTGACAGATTTATGTTGTAATTTTTTATAATGTTGAACTTGCAATCTCATCGCTGCCCGTCAACAATACGGCAAGTTACCGCCAAATTTGAACAGAACGGCATTATTACAGCATTAAAATGTCATTTTTGCCATACACAGCTCGGAGCTGAGGCGGATACGGAATTCGTATGGCAAAAAGATACTCGCGAGTGTTTTGATGTAAATCGCAAATGACTGTAGACGAGTGATTAACGTATTATTAGCAATAAATATAATATTGTCACAATATACTATTATAATACTGTCTTGTTGGTCTACTGGTTGGCCAGCCCGACTGGTGAGGAAGGTGATATCCGTTTCCATTTAATGGGGGAACGTTTTTAACAGATAGTTTGTAGGAGATTACCTCCGCTGCGTGTCCCTACGGGGAATACAGGCGTGTCATAAAAAAATGTAGAAATGGAGAAAAAGTTAGGGCTTCACGGATATTTGTCTTATTTTTCACGTTAAGACACAGAAAAGTCAAAATTACACAAATATTTAATTAAAACCAACACTCCGATGTCTTCTCGGCCGGGAATTGAACCCGGCAGCATCTGCGATGCCAATTGGGTCACTCTTACCATCTGAAATGTTATCTCTGTCAAAATATACGACAAGCATTAATGTCGACAGATGTCGCGCGAACAAAAAGAATTACACAATTACTTAAATAAATTATAGCTAATATTTAAAATTATAAATATAATTATAATCAGCTACATTCGCTAGTTGTTTAAAATTATTACGGAAAGATTGCAAACCAGTTTCTCTTCATAGTAGTTATTTATTCATAAACGTGATCCCTATTTTTTGCCGAATGATTGTCATATTCATTTAAAAACGTGTTAGGGTACAGTTACGATCTTTTATGAGAGAGTTATTTAAAAACTGGCCACCCGAAATAAACGGTTGCCATGGCGGCTTTTTTTATTACTTATCACCGAATTAAGTTTTCTATGGGTTACGGTTCAAAAACTTATTTAATAATATATTTTAAAATAATTATGAATTATTAATTCATAACTTATTTACATTTAGATATATTACAATCTTATACTTACTGGTATCAGTACTATTTGCAGTTATTAGGTCTTAAATATACTGTTTCTTTCCACGATACTACATATTATACGTAATTATTTACACACAAAATTTCACCCCTATTATTGATAGTTGTTAGAATACAATTATCACGCCAATTTCCCCTAGTTACGGTCATAACACACCTTTCGCATCTTTAACATTATTAACCTGCTGCCTTTCTACATTAGTGATCCTGTATTACGATGTTAACTTGCGCTTTGATCAATTGCTGGACTAAATATCGTATATATTTATTGGTAATTAAAAAAAAAACACGCAATATACTTGGTAGAGAATGCAATGGGATGTGCATTTGTTTTTTCGATTAAAAATTCATTTAGATATCAGTTTATTAAGAACTGCCTTTCGCTCGCGGCTGTCGTCTTCGTACAATGTACTTTTTTGTTTACCAGTTTTAATCAAATGCTCCGTAGGCATCCACTGCAGGTGTTGTAAGGGTTTTAATTAAAATTTGCCCAGAGATTTTGTATGCGTTCATAAAACGAAGAAATAACTTTTGTTTCTTTGTATTTGACGGTGAAGTTTGAAGAACGCGCCGGTGGGCGCGTAATGAAATACATTAGTTCAATATACAATGTCGCATCTCAACGTCATCTGTTTAATTTTTTGAAAATTATGTTTACAAAAATATATTGAAATAAAATAAGATCATTAAATGGCCTGCGGAGCTATGAAAACGTCTCACATACATGAGAAGAATCGTAATTGTGGAAGTTCTAACCCCAAAAGTACATTATTAGTATGTAACGCAACGTTTGCGTACCCTCTCAATCTTCACTTGTGAGCAGGACATTTTAGATACGATTTTAGCTCAGAATAAAAATATCTGTTACATACAAGTATGAGAGAGTATTTCATGTCCGAGTCTAAAATATATTGCAGCTTTCTGTATGTCTGTTTATCTCTTCGTGACTTTCTCGTCTAGAGCAGAGCATGTTTTGTTGTGACACTCTTTATATTAACGAAGTTACGAAAGCGACCTTGAACAGAACCATAAGAAACGCAATAGTTTTAGTATCAAGTAGTCAAGTTAGTATACGTTGTTAACTCACGTTGTTATCCAGAATCCTGTTTAAATCGTTGTTGACAAACAAATAAACAGAAGTAGATAAAAATAAGAATGTTTCATTACACACTATTAATTATTAATTTATTTCATTCCATATAGATTGTTAAAATAGATTTAGATTGCACAAATGCGACAAACACTGGATTTATACATGTATGTCGGCCAGCTATGCTATTTTTTTTGGAGCCGAATTGTCATTATCTCGTAATAAGCCAATATTTTAATTATTATGAAGCCAATATTTTAAAATAAATATGGCCCTGTACATAAAATTTCGACGTGATTTCGTATTGATGAACAACAAGGACTTATTTCATACGTATTTATTCATATATTTCGTGTATTCACGAAATCCTGTAGGTATTTCTCGATGTATTCCGCTGTTATTTAAATTTGGAACTCCGTTTTGAAATTAGCATACTCAATTAATCTGTTATCAGTGATTTCGTTCGCCAGGAAATCTCTATAATTTCAATACAATTTATCGATCTTTATTTCCTTTTTAACCGTTGACATAATATATTATGTATATACGCATGTAGACGTTTTGTAGACGTTTTGTGATGAAAACATAAAAAACAAACTGACAGATAAATCTGTTAACTATGGATGTGAATAAATTCTAGCATCCTTTGATTCCTGATTTGTACAGAACTAGCATTCCCACTTAAGGTCCCTTTATTCTACAACACACTAAAGCTCGGCCGCTCAGTTAGCAACACTATCCCTTAGATGGAAGCGCTATAGTCTTCTACAGGACGTTGCTGACAAAAATACTGCTGTGTTTACAATAATATTATATAAATGATGCTATAAAAACCAGTTATAGCCTAGTGGTTAAAAATTCAGCCTCTCACTCCTCTCACTCAAATCTATGGCGCGCACCTCTTTACATAAGTGCGTTTTAAAAATTAAAATAGGTATAACTTGCTCACGGTGAAGGAAAACATCGTGAGGAAAACCTGCACACTTTAGAATTTATAAACAAAAAAAGTAATTCTAAGGTGTGTGAAGTCTGCCAACCCGCACTTGGCCAGCGTGGCGAACTATGGCGTTAATCCTCTCAATATGAGAGTCGACCCATATTCCAACAGTGGAATGATAAATGGGTCGAATATAATTCTTTTATTATTTTTTAACGAAACTATTCCTATTACAGTAAAAATGATCCAGGAAAGGTATCTATTGATTGGAATGTCAGCCCAATCCAATACACGAGTAGTAACACTCGGCTTCGAGTAACAGTAATAGCCCAAAGGTTTAAGTACATTTCAGCCTCTGAATCCCCGTAATCTTGGTTTGGAATCCTTAAAAAAATACGTGTGTTTCCTCCTATACCTACTGGAAGGGTGTCGAAATGAGTTGAAAAAGCATAATCAAGTTATAATTTATATCAGTTGGTTAGTATCAAGGTTAAGCAGCTGCCATTCTGGCTGGTGATGTTATGACAGTTAAGAGACTTTGGGCTTATTATATGACCACTAAATTAACACATTTCTAAAACGTTGCACTTCTAATAATATTCGCTTGGGACTTTTACAGTTATGGATACGGACGTTAATGAATGACCAAAACTATTCTATTTGCTATGTTAAGTTTAATTTAACTGACATTGTAAAACTTCTAATGTATCAGGTAAAGCCGCTTACATCTGATAACAGAATAGACAATCGAATTAATAAAGAAACAACTATAGTCTAGCATGTTACTCATAGCGGTTCTGTGTGCGTGGGAACTTTGCGTATATACGTTCGTATGGGTGCGTGCGTAAATCCTTAACACTTTGTAGAACATGGTGCCATTAACAGAAACAGAGCAAAATCGATGGCACTTGATAATTGTATAGTCTAATAATGTAATGTCCTGTGTGTAAGTGAATAAAAAAAACCAACCTTTATATATCGTATTGTTTCAAACGAGCAGTAAAATTAAATTAAATTTTATAATTTAGGGTTTTGTGAGGGTAAACTATCTATCTAGGTAGATTTCATGAGTGAGGAGTATTGGTTTCTCCAAATTTGCACATTAGTAGATGAAACCAAGTTTGGGTTACAAACAAAGAATAGTAATATGAATAAAGCTAGACCTCCTCATGACTTAACTTTGTAGAAATCAAATTTCTCCGAGTTTTCACTCGAGCGCAGCTCGGACACCCAAGTATATGCGTAGTTTATCAACCGTCTCGTTGCCATAGCACAGAGTCTGATGTTACTTTTTGTATAGAATATTGAATCGAATACATACATACATCGCTTTAAGTACAGTCATGTGTGATATATTTAAAAAGTGTGTTTATAACTCCCATAACCCTAGTTATAACGGTCGGTTGTGTTGGTCCACTCGACGGCTGAGAGGTGCGGGAAATTTACTTTTATGCCAATAACAAAGATCGATCGCTCCTCCCAGCGTGTTGTGTGTAAAGGTTCTAGGTGTGGCGACAGTGCTAGCGTATTTAGAAAAATACAGTAATCATTGAAAAGAATATGATGTGAAAAGTACAATAATAGTAAAAGTCTACAATGAAGTCTACAAATAAGTATTACATAGTTTAATATACATATGTATGTACATAACAAAATACTGCTACTGGTACGCTTACTCGTAGGTACGTTTTTCGGATGCCCCGACTCATGAGCTGCTACTAATTGCAGCGCTGTCGCAGCGAAACATATTCTGATAAAACACACGTAAATTGATTCGGTACACAAGTGAATAAGCATGTCGGTAGATACTCCAGAAATGTTAATTAGTACAATCGCTTCAAAATGAGTAAACATATTTTTAGAATAAAATAAACATTGATTTGCAATGTTTTTTGTAATTCACTGTTAAGCAAACGTATTCCGCATAATGTCTCAGTGCAGAACTATTTGATAAAGGATTTCAAATAACAATTATAAAATGTTATTTTGTTAACCGTGCAATAATAAGGATATCAAAGATATGCCAATTTAAATACAATATTACAAAGTATTCTGTTGTGCAATATTGTTGTAGTGTTTGAAACATAGGTATGAATATATGAGATTTATTTAACTAGATGACGTATTTCAATAAGATATAGGAACATCATAATAGGACACGCTGATCCGTGCCCGCTGTTCCTACGACCATGCGCTCTTTCAAATCGTTTCGAGCACATGCTGTACACAACATTGTATTAAACGACCTACGCCATTGTTTGACTTTGCAGTCTAAATAGACTTTATGGTTGCACATTAAAGTCTATTTTTCATTGTCAACACGCATACTAGAACATTGTTCGAAGCCACAGCGTGTCCTAATTAAGTGCAGCAAGTGTCGATGAATTTTTTTTCACGGGAATTAAAGTATAATACGAGGGAATAAAAGCTTTTCGGCCTACTTTATTCTATTAACCACTCGTGATTTTATTATTCTGTGACTTTGTGACGTCAGTTCTTAAATTTATCTCTCGGAAGTTAGTGTTATCTATACTGCGGGCAATATAATCTTGTAGTAAAAGAAATGCGAATAGACAGGGCGCAAAAAGTTCTTCCATAGGTTTTCCTCATTTTTATTTCCAACGATACTTTTAGCAACAATTTTTTTGGGTCTTTACATACGTTATACTTCCTGAGCCTACTTTTATGGCCATCTTAGACCTCATCTCGCTTTCCGTCAGGTGGGATTGCAGCCCAACGCGAGTCTATTTCTACATTTAAAAAGAAAAACCGTTTTTACCGCGCAAATATTACGTTTGAAATTAATGTTTTTTCCAGATATCTATGTAGTACTATGACATGAGGCTCCTTGATAACTGGGTGGAACATGAGGGTTTCCTTAATACCGTCCACGCATAATCAACCTCTCTGAAATTGCATAATATCCAAAGAGAACGGTGACCATTTATCATCAGGCGGCCCTTCTATTTGTTAGTAAATTTCATCATTATCATATTGTCAGAATGCCTGATGTTCTGCGAGCGGGAATTATATACGTAACTTAAAACCTATTGTTAAATAATATAATCGGTTTAATACCGTTTTAATTGAAGTAAAATAAATAAATACTGTATCCATTATGCGAAGAGGTCGGATATGAATATTCAAAACTATCTCGTTAATAAGCTGAAAAGACGAAAGTATTTGACCCGCGCGGCCGCGACACGCCATAGCCGCCGGCTTCGATATTAAATTTCACAAACGACATTTAGATTGGACGTCTTGAGCGTAACAGAATTCTGGATAAAGGAAATTTAATAGAAACTTTATCTGCGGAAAGTATACTGAAACTATTACATTAAGTTAATTTGCTGTAGGGTCTGCTTACCTAAACCCGCCGTTAAGAGTCTCATTATATGGTTAAATGAGAACATCTTCATTTGAAATTGCGTTCGTATTACGATATTAGTGGAATAATGGCATTAGTGGATATTTGGCTCATGTACGTAATAACTTTAAAGCTTTAAGTTTGTTATTCTTAGTAGCTCGAAATTCGATAAATAAGACTGTACTAACACTGTATGTTGATTCATCATCATCATTCTTTAGATGTTCACTGCTGGATATAGACCTCTCCTAATCGGCGCCACTCCTTCCGGTCCTGGGCTTTCCGAATCCAGCAGCTTCCCGCTGTCTTCTTCAAGTCGTCAGACCATCTGGTAGGAGAGCGACCTACGCTCCTTTTAAACCCTACCCCCAATATGGCAGTCACTATGTGGGTTAATATGTAGTATTTGCCATAAACATACAGTTATGCATATATATAAGTTTAGAATGCTTAAACTAACACTAATTGTGTGTAAGCTGGTAAATAGCGACAGAAGCGCAAAACGATAGTGAAATTACATATTAACATGAATCTTGTACCTTGTACCTTGTTATCTTATACATGGTGTTTAACGCTGTGTATATTTTTGTATCTCTAAGGCACCGATGATTTATGATGTGATTACCGTAGACATATATGTATTTATAGAAAATTTCTTACTATATTTGCTATGTTCCTATATTTGTCTTTTCGGAAATAGAAGACATCACGGCTGACGGCCCGATGATTAGTATGTCAACCGGAAATTGTTTTTCGCGTTTTCGTTTACCCACAAAATCACAGCTCTAGTAGGAATCACTTGCTCCAAGGATCTCACTCACGATAAACGAAGGTAATTTGCGTTTACTTGTATAAAGGCAATGGATCAAGTCCATGAGCGTGGGTACCGTAAGAAGCTATGCTCTACGATTTAGCTGGGAATTACCAACCCGTGGGGACAAAAAACCCCCTATGCAAATGTACCAAGGCTCTCATTTGATGAGGCCTAAATCCAGCAGAGGATTGATATACGGTGATGTCTATGTTATGGTAACCCAACAGCTTTTAAATTACGCATTTATAATTTCCAATATGTATTTAAATAATTGTATTCACGTATAAAACAAATACAATAGCACTCAAATATTTCTCACCTGATTCAAAATCGTCTTCCACTTAATCTATGTAGGTATATAATTATTTATCAAAAAATTATATATAAATATACTGTTGCCTTAAGCTCCCAGCCCGTTACCGTAAACAGGTTTCTGATAAATTCGGAACCTAATTGAGATTTAGTAGGGTACGGATTTCGTTAAGGGTTATTGGAACTAACGTACGCGCTTTGTTGATCAGAACGAGATATAAAAATATCGATATAGAAAAACAGATTAGAGGAAAAAAATAATAGTTCAATTTAATACAAGACAAGAAGAATATTTTTCGTGTTTTGTTAACTGTTATTACTGATGTCAAACTATGCGAGTCCATAAGGATAAAGTAATACGAAATGCTAAACATGAACACTGAATGTCTCTGATTAGAAGATCCTGGGTTCAAAGCCTGATATATGTATATCTTTTCAAAAATAAAAAAAAATATATATCTTTTGCTCCAATTACGTCGGGGAATACGGTGATGAAATATGTCAAAGTCATAGTTATAGATATCATAAAGTCGGTTAATAATCCGCACTCGTCTAGCATCGCAATGGTCATACCCTTGTTTTGAAGGTTATTCGTGGCCAACAGTGGAACGTTAAAAATGTTTATGACGTTGATAGCCCATTATTTTGTAATACATACATGTATACAGTTTTAGTACCTACATTGGTTTGTGAAATATACGGTTATTTGGCACATACATTTTGCAACGATTTCAATTCAATGCTCACAGACAAGGGTGAATACGTTACACACAATTCGCATGAAAACCGAAATCCTAGATTCAAAGGTTTTATTTGGCGATATGCCCAGCTTATTGTGTTTGTAAAAGTTTGCCAATTTAACGTAACGGCAGCATAAAATTTAACAGACCAAGTGAATGTGACATTTATATAGATGTATAGAACTACTCTCCCCAAAAATAACACGCTAGTGCTCATATTTGCTTAATTTTATACAGGCATAAATCTTTTTAATGTTTTATTATTTTCGACTATCACCACAAAAGTTATAAATTCAACTTTTAGTTTTAAATTGTTCTCAAATAGATAATTCTCTACCGTGTATTCTCATTTTCTTTTGTCCCATACCTAATTACTATAATCAAATGTTTATCAAGTAAACTATTGCAGTATTTTCCTAATCGCTAAACTAACCAAAATTGCACTGCACGAGGCGTAAGCACGCCCGAACGTGCAGTGTGAGAGTAAATGTTAGGTCATTTAGTGCAAGTGCACTTCGAGTGGATATTTCACTTCCATTTGGGGAAATAATAATAATAATAAAGCTTAATTCGCACTGTTCCCCGAGTCGTGTGTGCTTTGGACAACAGATAAGATATAAAATACTTATACATGTATGCATCCAAACTTGTGTAAAATTTCTAAATTCATCATTCAAATATTTGCTGTCCGGAAATCAAACCCTGAGCCTGTTCACTACAAATAATATTTAACACACTTTCAGAAAAAAAAAATCTAGCTTTCTTTTTCATATCATACCACTGAAAGATTCATGGAAACCATTGTAAAAATTTTGCTATAAACAACCATTACTGCCCGAGTTAGCGAGATCACCGCCGGAGAAAGATGAGTAGCTTTTAAACGGTTCGTGCTCTCCCGAAATGATATATCGGTTACGTTGTCCTATGCTCACAATGGATATAATCATATGTTATTTAACGTACTCAGCATATCATCATCATC
>DWME01007225.1:0-12821 GCA_018244795.1 Parelbella ahira ahira
GGCCTTAACCCTCTCAATATGAGAGGAGACCCATATTCCAACAGTGGAATGACTATGGGTCGATTATTATTATTATACCTAGGATTGTTCAATTCAATTATTGACTGATTGTAAATGAAGACTGGCATAATAACTATAGATGATTTAGCGCCTTATTCGTTGTAGGTAAGTGATTGAAGTATTTCCAGCTTTTATTTCTTTTGTTAAAAAGTAGTGATCTCTTTTTAGAAGATGATTATATTGTATTATGTTAGATATAACTTGCATTAAAAGTGATTTCAGATCATTTTAGAGTATTTTTCAACCTGTCACTACCGACCCCCAGTACTGTCACAACCGCCCCCGGAGTGTGGTCGGTTGTGACACTTTCTCTTTTTTTTTATCTACTTTGCTTCTATGAGCTAACCATTCTATTTGGGGATATAGTTTTAATTTGTGTATTAAAATACACTTTTCGTTCAGCTTAGTGGCATACTGACAATACTGTAAGCAATCAACTGAAAATTGTCACAACCGTACCCAGTCTACCCTACACGTGGAGGAGGATGCATATAGCGGTTTGATTTATCCGAATGAAATCCTGAAAATTTCACTGACTTGACATTTTAAGAAATAAGACACTTCAGGGACAGTTTTGCTGTAACCTGGATACAATTTATGTGTTGTCATGTAGATAGACACATATATTATAGCCGTACTACAGAGGGCAACCTTTCAGTTATGTACTTACTGGTACCGAGGACCGTCTTTGTCTTCATCTATTACATTTTCATTGAAAACAAGCTGCCATTGGCTAGGTGTCAAACGAATATGAAATTTATTATTTCATTGTTAAGTAAAAGCCAAAACTATGGGTTGTAGCTTCAAAATCGAGATCACTTCGGTGCGCGGTACCAACATGAAAGTGAAGAAATTTTCCTGTACAGTAAGTAACACGTATTGATTGACGATATGATACTAGGAGAAAGTAGAAACACGGCAGATCTGTAAGGATAGAGATAATTGGCACTCGATATATAGTCTGAAAGGGACCTGGCATGATGGTATCATCGTCGTCAACTTCTCGATGTCCAATGCTGGATCTAGGTCTCCCCTAATCGACGCCACTCCACCCGCTTCTGGGCCTACCGAATCCAGCAGCTTTCTGCTGTCTTCTTCAGGCCGTCAGACCAACTGGTAGCAGGATAATAATATAATATTATATACATATATTTATTTTCGTCCATTCTGATCCTTATATCATTCCAGTGTTGGAACATGTGCCTCCTCTCATAATGTGAGAATTACGGCCGTAGCCTGCCACGCTGGCTAAGTGCGAGTTGGCAGACTTCACACGTCTTAGATTTTTTTTTTAACTCTAAGGTTTCCTCACGATGTTTTACTTCACTGTTAGCAAGCGATATTTAATCTTAAAACGGACATATTTGTAAAAACTACACATGGTACACTACTTGCGCGGGCAAGTAGTGTGCCGTAAAAGACAAAGATTATCTTAATAAATTTGTCTTTAAAATGAAATGGATTTCGTTCGTATAGATCGCTAAGTCTTGCCTTAAGTTGATGCTTGTGAGTCACCTTTTAATTTGCATTAAATTTATGTCTAATCGTGGCTTATAAGAAATTATTCTGGGTAACCTATAGCATTTCTCATAAATTTGACCCCAATATACAAAAATAATTTTAAAATATTTTTTCACATCCGACTGATAGTTTCAGTGATGAGTGCGGACAAACAAATAAGAAACTTCCAGCTTTATTATAATATAGATAAAAAAGAACTTGAAATACACACCTGTATAGATAAGGTGCTGGGTGACCCACAACGCTCGCTGCTAGCAGGCCCGCCACATCACCAGGTGTTATTTAATAAAATTGGTATCTATTCGAAAAGGCTCTTTCAACCAAAATCAATAATTCAGCTCTTTTTATATAGTTGTCACAAAATGAGAAGAACGTTGTGTCATTTCTCATTACGGTGACACGAGGATGAAGCATAACAAGTCGATAACTAAACAAATCGGTTTTTAGAACTTAGCGATTTATAACAATTAGAATTTCTGACTATTTAAAGGATTTTTATCATGAATTTCGCAGAGTATCAAGATTAATCTAACAGAATATCATGCATATATTTCTCTGAAGAGGTGCGCAAAGTTCGTATTATTCACTATTTTCCCCGTGTAGTGTATGTAAGACACCTTACAATATAAGTTAGTGTGAGTTCTGTATTGAGTAGTTATAATAAAGACGTCAAACCATCGACACGCCTTTTTTCAATACTACATCGAGCCTGCTAACACATAACACCCGGTTGTATTATACATACATTCCACAGCATATGGGATGAGCCTATTGCCGCTCCCCGAGCACGAATCCAAACTGCGAGCGAAGTACTACTGAAAGTGCGAGTTCGACAGAGCCAGGGATACTTTGCTTGACCTTATCCATTACCCATATTATTGTGATAATGACACTGCGATAATATCTACCAATTAAATTGCTTTTATTGATAGGTAATCAGAAGTACATATGTAAACTTATAAGTAAGTACCTATGTATGTATCTACTTAATTGAAATGAGATGGGATATACCTACATGTATACCTACATAGTCAGTCTCGTTACCGCGATACCATCTCTTTTGATACAAACAATTCCGCTATTTTAGTTTCTGAATCACGGCTTAAGCCGTGCTTCCATTTATATCACTTTCATTTCCGGGATTCTACTTCATTCGCAACGACCGTGTTGACACAGGGCATAAGTCCAGATTCCGTACTAATATTAGGAATTTCATTTTCAAGGATCAAAGGGTGGCATTTACTTCGCACAGAGGCTTTACTTTATAATCATAATTCAGCGAGGTAATGCTGCCAGTGTTTTGGGAACCATGCCTCACAAGAACATTACAGATTTTTTTTTATAAATATATTTCTTTAAATATTCAAATATTACCTAAATTTTTTTTCAAAAATTTCTAATTTTTTAAATAGCACTATATTAAATTTTCAGTTAAAGAAGCCCACTAGTAACCGAGCCGGGGATTTGATACTGTGACCCCACGCTTAGCAGTCGTGCTTGTAACCACTCGACCAACGAGACAGTGAATAGTTAGGTTACGCTCGTTGACTAAAATAGACATAAAATACATTAAAATACATACATTACATTTATTCATTAAATAAATAAATAAAAATCTGTACAAAGCAACTATTGTGAATGAAATGATTAAATTGGATATAAGTTGTGAATATTTATATACGTAAGATGGTGGTTTAAGTGCAGGCATGGCGGCGTCCCACATCCTGAGCGCGGTGGAACCGAGCGTGGGCGGAGGCGCGCGTGGCGGCCGCGAGCGCGAGGTCGGCGTGGCTCTGGACGAGCGCGAGCTTTGGCTGCGCTTCCAGACCCTCACCAACGAGATGATCGTCACCAAGAACGGCAGGTCAGTGGTCTTCTTTTGTTATGACTTCGCTGTTTACACTATATTGAGATAACATGGACGTTAGACGGCACTAGTTCTTTGACTCTTTGTATCGTGCAAAGTAACGCATTAGTACGAACACCTCTAAAGTTATTGTTAATAGCTAGCCTAGCCAGGTTTCTGACTTAGTGAATATTTTTTTATAACGTTCATTAAAAATATAGTCGTTTACCCTTGTTATAAAGTACCTAAATATTGTTCAACAGGGTGCATCATTTGGTATACGCTAAAAGGCGAATGTGGTTGTTACCCAACATCGTACCCAACATGACGTTTAAAATAACATCTACATACATATGTAGGTATAGATACGATTACAATAAATCGACCTTAAGCACGGGCATGTAGGTTTTAGAGTAAAACTATGAATACGAACATTACTTACATGGTTTATTACAAAAATAATGTCGTACATTTTCGGGTCATGTCGATAAACAGTTCTGTTATAACGAGCGCGCAATGTGTCTGCGCGCAGAATACTTGCCCACTTACATATACCTACCTATTGCTCACGTATAACGTGGCTCGTTCACTTTAATACCATTCTGCAAGTTTGCAACAAATGAGCACAAATAAAATAAAACAAGAGACCTCACAATAATGTTGTCGTTGTTTATAGCCCGGCCGCGCGCTCAGCTAAAGTCATATAACGTCTAAAACATATGGAACTAATCAACTCGCATTGTGTTCGCAAGAAATTAATGTTAAGTCTCCAGTAACTATAATGATGGTTTTTTCAAAGTCGCTACGCAGAATGCCAGTAAAGCATTGAGATTATACCTGTGTACAAAACATCTATTTGTTCACTTACTCGTATAAAGCATTTTTATGAGGCGTTTTTAAATTCCGAAACTTATAGATATGAGGAGCGGTAAACAAACGAACAGCTCCATAATAATAATAAAAACAATCGACCCAATTTATCATTCCACTGTTGGAATATGGGTGCAGGTTTCCTTACGATGTTTTCCTTCACCTTTAGCAAGTAATATTTAAATTTAAAAACGCACTTTTGTAAAGAGGTGCGCGCCATGGATTTGAACCCAGCATCAAAGGAGTTAGAGGTTGAATTCTTCTTAACCATTAGGCTATTACTACTTTTGGGGCTCTATAGGTTAAGCGGAAGTATTCTAATACATTGCGTATAGCTTAAGGAAAATAAGTATTGCTTATATTACGTATATGTAACTTCTGTTTAATGTTCTACTTATGGTCGTTGGTTTCCGTACGAGCAACTGATTAAAAATAAACTAATTGCTCGTTATTATTTCCTCAGATACGAGTAGATATTTCACCTTAAATCATAGCTTCTTTTCTTGTTCACGTCTATTGCGTTGTATCGTATATTAGGTATGAGTAGCTCGGACAGCGCATATACTTTAGCACAATGAGTTCGCATATAGCACGTTCGCTCGTGCTAACCGCTCGCTGAGGGGCGGCTAGTTGTCAGCCATTAACACGTAGGCCTCGCTCATTATCGCGGGGTGTCTAAACAATGCGGCGGCCTCCTCCCTCGAGGACATTGCGGCCGACGTGCACCATGGCGTGCACTAGTTTACCGGGGACGTACTTATGATTTGTTGTAGCGCACACTCTCACCCTACACCTACACTTGCCCAACCCTACACTGTTGCTCTCTATTAGTTTTTTTCATTAATTTTACTGCAACTACCAACACCACGTGCATTCATAAAGTATTCTTGTATGTACTTTATAAAACAACTACAAACCACAAATACACTTTACTTACAGCAGTAGTGTTAGACAAATAATAGCTATATGTCTCCTGGGGCATTATAGATATCACGGCTTCAGAGGACAAAGGTACTCAATACATTTGGTACATTGTACTTGTGGAATAGTCCCAGGTAACATCTTTTTTAATAAAAGATTAATGATAAGATTAATGATTGCTAGACAAAGTGCAAACGCCCTATATGTCAATGGTGTCGTCAGTAGATTCAAAGTAGTTCCGGCTCTCCAGCTGCGGATAATCGTCGACATAAAAATTGATGTGCTTTATGAAATATGATTCAGCAACACACCCTACCTAATGTTATTATGTAGTATGTTGTGCATGTATTATGTGTTAGTAGTATCCACATTATACTTAAATCAGCGACTAGGACCGTTTTATTCAACAAACACTAAATATCGACTATTAACAAGATAATTCAACAAAGTATGATTGGGCAACACACGCTAAAACAAAATCATTAACCACGAGGACATATATTTCTTAAGCACTTAGAGTAATTTTGTGTATTTGTTTAGTAACTAACTAACTTGTATTGTAGGAGAATGTTTCCCGTGGTCAAGGTCACTGCCAGCGGGCTGGACCCGACGGCGATGTACACGGTGCTGCTCGAGTTCGTTCAGGTCGACTCTCATCGGTGGAAGTACGTGAACGGGGAATGGGTATGTTAACTGTGCTACGTCTCGGCCGGAGAGATGCGCCTCACTTTGATTAATTGAGCACTTTAATTCATATTTACATCCTTCTACATCCTTCTTCTATTTACATAGGTGCCGGGTGGCAAAGCGGAAGTTCCGCCCTCCAACGCTATTTACATCCACCCGGAGAGTCCTAACTTCGGAGCGCACTGGATGAAGGAGCCCATCTCGTTTGCCAAAGTGAAGCTGACGAACAAAACGAATGGAAACGGACAAGTAAATATTGCGATAGCAAATTTCTCCCACCGAGTGTATTAGTTCGCACAACGCTACAAGTGCCACATTCAATGTTCAATAACAATTTGCCTTTGGCACCGCATCATTAAAACATCAAATCATTTGACTGCCTCGTTGGTCGAGTGGTTGCAAGCGCGATGCCGATCGGGAGGTTCTGGGTTCAAATCCCGGATCGCGTACTATTGGATTTTTCTAATTTAGATTTTCTAGTAGTGACTCTGGTCTGGATCCATACCCGGTGTATGGCAATAGGCTCTATTCTATGGGACTTCAACGTAGGAGTGTATCACACTCCTCTGCCTACACCTCACGGATTAGCGTGATCTTCCGTTTTATTAGAATATTCTAATTCATCTAAAGAATTCTTAATGCGTATTTACGCGTAATTAATATGGACACAGTTGATGAAAACAATGTCATCTCAAAGATAAGGCATTTAAAAGGTGCACGTCCCCCGACTGCACCGGCCCGTACTAAACATGTGCTATGTAAGCGTGGTGCTTTGTTCGTGTGTGCTAGGTTGAGCGGGAGTATAATTAGCAGCGTCCGTAACTGACAGAACACTAATTTTTGATAATAGAAAGGCAGCGGAGCGCACCGTGGTACAGTTCGCGGCTACCGCTACTCCAGAGCAGTTATTTCTCACGCTTGCATGTGGCCGGTGCGAATGAATATGAAAGCAAACATCTGATACATCCAGATCCATATGTTGACATCTCGGTGTGAAATCTGTAGCTTTGCTGACTATTTAGCGGGTGCCCGTACGCACTATCATTTGTAATAATTATTGTCTCAGCGCAATGTTTACGGATCCTCTTTATGTCAAATGATGCCTTATATTAGAATTTATTATTAACATTTTATGCAACACCATATTTTCAACAATATTACTGTAGTGTGTTTATTTCGATAGAATTGTGACGTATTGCGAAATAATTAGTTTTATAAATGTTTAGAAACTGTTTTCACATGGTTTAATTGTACATTTACGAGCTCTTTGCCTTAATATATTATGTGTGTGGTGTGTTCATTGGTGCAGATAATGCTGAACTCTCTACACAAATACGAGCCTCGGGTGCATTTGGTAAAAGTGGGCACTGACCTTCGTCGCATCATGACGTATCCGTTCCCCGAGACGCAGTTCATAGCCGTGACTGCCTATCAGAACGAAGAAGTAACGTCACTCAAGATTAAGTACAATCCTTTTGCTAAGGCTTTCCTCGACGCGAAAGAAAGACCTGAAGGTTACTATCAAAGAGATTTCGTTGGAACCCATTATCCTCAGCAGAGTTCGTCGCCACATCAATACCCACAATGTAAGTGTTTCTGTAAGTTAAACATAACACAGGAGGGAGTTCATGCTCCGTAACTCCTGTAGCTGGCAGCCATATGCCGTTCATCACTATGAACACTTTAATTTTGAATTGTCGCCCTGTTGTTTCTCAGAATGACAAGGGTTAAGACCATATAATGTGCAGGTTTCCTTACGATGTTTTTATTCGCCGGCGCAGCCAGCGATGTTGTATATTAGACGTACATAGATGAGCAATCTCAAAGCAGATGTGCACAGAAGCCCGAACCGCTCAGGTCAAAAGAAGTGCATTGCAGGTTCGGTTTTAGTAACTGCAGTGATGAGGGCAGCAGGCGATGTAGAATAAGTAGTACTCATTGCGAAAGTGTTACTTCAATATTAAGTTATAATAATAGTAAACAAATTTCTTTAATGAATAAACTATAGCGATTATTCGTAATTATTATGTAAGTTGTGTTTTTTTATGCCCCACTGTTGAGCACAGGTCTCAGCCTGACCCTAGTTTTAAGCTGTCATACTCAGGAATGGTGTGAGAATGTTGCCTCAAGATAACAAACCTTGTGCATAACTTTTCTGTACGAAAATTCTCGTAACAAGTTGCCTCTGGGCTGATTTATCTGACAGTCGATGTTGCCCGATTACTGTTAACTTACCAGAATTATTATGCTCTGTGCGTCAGGTTAGTTGCTATTAAAAGACTGAGTAAACTTTGTGTCGCACGTGGGTTTTTTCTAATTATAATGCACTTCACCGTATACGTTGTACATTATCAGCTTGTCAGCGTCAGGACATACGCAGTACGTAATATTTAAATCGTTTGGCGGCAGTCGGCGGTTGGTTCGTGACGTCGCAGTCCTTGTACGGTGGCGGAGCCGCGTCGCGCCGCGCGGCGCCCTATCCGCCGCGGCCGCCCTCGCGCCCGCGCACGCTATCGCCTCCACGTACGTACGGCGGGCGCCGCCTCGACATGTCTTATTTGCACGTCACAATATACATATATACTATGAATACTATGATGATGACTAGGCTTGAACGTGTTTCAAACTTTTAAGTGTGTAATTTATTTATCGTCTATTTGAGTTTGGTGAGCTTCTCTTACATTAAGCAATGAGTATTTCATTTAACGATATTTCGTCTTAATGATAATATTCAACGATACTTTTCCAATTGTAAATAATGAACAGTATAGTGTTAATATTTGGTCATGTATTATTATAGATCATCACTTTGAAGGAGTATCTATATAAGGAGGCAGCATGCGATCGACAACTGTATTATATGTAGCTATAAAAGTACTATCGATGTTCACAGCAACGTACAACACGGAGCGCACCTCGGCGGCCGCGTCCAATGGCAGTAGCAGCTACACGTGGGCGGGCAGCGGTGGCTACTGGAGCGCGTCGCAGGGCAGCAGCTCACCGCAGCCGAGCGCGTCGCCCGTACCTTACCGCACGCCGCCGCATGCCTACCCGCCGCCGCTGGAGTACGCGCCGGCGCCGCCCGCCAGCAGCGCCGCGCCGGCTCCCGCCCCCGCGCCGCTCTACCCCATCCAGTACGACGCGGCCTCCCAGCACCACTCTCCTTATTATCAACACGCCTACGCGCCCTACGCGCACCATGCAATAGAAGATATTTCCTACTGGCCCAATAGGTAAGTTACACACCTAATTATCCTTCCTATAATATATATAAAATATACCATTATATACCAGCAAAGAAATTTAATTTTATATTCATGTGACTTCATCAGATGCACCTTGTCCAATATTTAAGTGTGTATTTTTATTATTAGTAAAGTTAAAGACTTCAACGCGTGCTTAGGAGTTTTATTTTGTGTGATGGCTTTTTCTTGCTTTTAAAACGATATTGATGCTATTTCCCTAAGTGGCGTACATTAATTATTTATGTGAGGCGTTTAGGGGAGGGGGGAAGGGTCAAGTAGAATCTCATCTAATTTTACTTTGGGGGGAGGCGGGGTCTCGGCAAATACACGTAATTTTTTTTTACAAGAGACAGAGTAAAGTTGAAGCAAATCTTACGACTTTATGAAACTTAGTGGGAACGATGTTAGTACTTTATTGTTTACTTTTCACTATAATTCTAGTCTACTTACTCAGTAATCTTAAATAGTAGGGTTGATTCGTCTTAAATAAAAATAATAAGGAATTTTTTTTTTTCTTTTAGAATTAATCCGATACGCTTTCGAGATACATGCATTTTGAGAAATCTCACTTGAATTTGGACTGTAGAGGACGGGGTTGAGCTCATGAAATCTTACCAGGGGGAGGCAGAGTCAAAAAAAAAACCACTTAGAATCACTTCATGTAATTAATGGACGCCCCCTAATTAGTTTCAGCTTAATATCAAATAGTACTATAAATTTCAAAATGACATAAGTGTCACGAGTCTGTCAGTTTATACTCTATAGTTATTAAAATAATTTCAGTTTAAATACCTACGGATATCAACCATCCGAGTACGTGGGGACCGGCGACGTGGCGTACAGTCCTGAAGGCATGCCCTTCGGCCCGGCAGGACCTCCTTTAGAAGCGGCTGCGGTCAGTCAGGAAAGCAGAACCACTCCCTCGAGCTCAGAGCAGCAGGCGGCTGAGAGAGAGTACAAGTTTAACACCGAAGAAGAACGCCACTCGCCGTGCGAGGAGCCCGCGCTGCCGCCGCGCTCGCCCGTGCACTGAGCCTCGCGGCGCTGCTTTAGTCCTGTAGGATTTAAGTAATCGAAGTACCTAACTCATGTGGAGCCTCTAGAATCTCATGCTTTATGTAAATAAAGGGCTAATTTAAATAAGGTACAGATGATAATGGTTTTCACTATATTAAACACGACTATAATTCATATATTATTACTTTTAGATTACAAAATCGTTACTGAATTCGGTAGCTGTCTTGTAAACGATTACTGTGTAAATATTATTATACAAATGCGTTTATCGTATACAGTCTCTTACACCTACGACACAGAGTACTTCTAAGTAGATATTATCCAACTAACCGTATTTTTATGACTAGGTACTTTCAATGCAAATTATGGTTACTATTGTTCTGCCATTATTACTATAACACTGGCAGGAACAGAAAAGTTATCAGTAAATTATTTGATTTCGTAAACAGACAACGTTTAAATACAAGACCCTCACATTAAAATTTCGAAAAACATGCAAATTACAAAATTTATAAATAACAATACTCTGTGTTTATGATAGCGTAAGAGGCAACCGCGAGACGTCATCCTGAAATATAACCGACGTTCACACAGTAACGATCACAGCTATTTATACGTCTCGCAGATTGTGGGTCCGTACGTCATTAAAAACACAAATTGAGAAATTACAAATAGGTACATGAAAACGTTAAGGTAATATGTTGCCTAGCAAATTCTTATACAAATGCC
This sequence comes from Parelbella ahira ahira, assembly GCA_018244795.1. Lineage (NCBI taxonomy): Eukaryota > Metazoa > Arthropoda > Insecta > Lepidoptera > Hesperiidae > Parelbella > Parelbella ahira. The sequence goes on from DWME01007225.1 coordinate 10,897, forward strand.
AATAAAAGAAATATAAAATTTGACATATAACTATAAAACACGAAGCTGGTTTTATGTGAATAGCGTTTTATTTAGTGTATACATTGTAGCTAGGTCAATGCTATGAGTGTTTTAGTTAGGTTTTTATTTATTCTGTGTTGTTATAGCTCATCAGGTGAGGAAAATATAACTGATTATAATCTTTGCTATTGCAAGCACTGCAGTGTATAATAAAATATATTTTTGAAGAAAATGTTTGACAAAGCCTTTTTATGTCATAGTACTCGTATGTAATGTATATCATCATTTACAACCCTTTATATTGTTATCCTTTTGGACATGGGTCTCTTCTCAGGACGGAAAAGGTACTAGTTTTCCACGCTGGCCGAGTGTGGCTTGGCAAATTTCACACGCCTCAGAGAACGTAATGAGGACCATAGGGCACTAACATCACGCGCGTGTGATTCGCAACGATATTGTGTGCGCCCGTCGATGTACTTGCTCGTGCAGTTGGCGCCTAACATGTGTGGGTTTCCTTATCATGTTTTCTTTTACCATTACACCATGTGATATTTCAACTAAAACGCACATTTATTCAAGAGATGCGCGCCTTGATTCCAGTTCATAACGCCGGTGTGGAAGGCTAAATCCTAAACGATTAGGTACACTACCGTTGCTTAATTTTATTGTACCTACACTATCACTAAATATAATTATTGGAACGTTTTTTATCTTTAGCTAATTTTATATTTGTGTAAAATGCACTAACTAGTACGCATTCATTTGTTCACAATTTTATTAGACCCACATTCGTATGTACATACAATATACATATGCCTTTGTATTATATTCTAGAATGAAATTCGACGTCAAATATGTCAACATAACATATTGCTGTCAAGTGACCTTTTAGGGGTTGGTACTCATCATTTTGCGGTTTAAGAAGAACTTTATTTCTCATAAAGAATTAACATAATTCACTTACTGAGAAATCGCAACAAAAAACATTATAATATCGGGCGTAGGTACAAAAAGCTACGTTAGATTATGAAATTACCATCTGGTGACTATTTTGCCGGAAAGTTAATGAAAGTCCTCAACTGGTTAAAAGAAAAGATTTTCAGCAATTGACAAGTTAAAGATTTTTATTTATTTTATAATCAGTTTGAATCAATCTGAAATTTTAATAATTCAGAGTCAGTTACACTCTTTATAAACGGATCTGTCGAAGCAGCAGTGAGGTGATTTAGTTCAAATATTTTATTCTTTTCTTTCATCGTTTAACATAAGAACTTCACCGCTGCCGCGTTGTCTCCTACTAACCCTCTTCGTATATCTGTATAATGTCATTTTGAACTGACTTTTATAGCAAATTCTTTAAAATCGTTCCGCTTGATAATTCGTCATGTAAAATGATAAAAATTGTTTATGAACAGTGTATCTGAGTGTTTATTTTATTTGTCAACTTACACTTGGTCAGCGTGGCTTACGTTGGCCTTAACCTTTCTCGTTCTGGGAGCATACCGAACCAGAAATGTTCAGGTGTGGAGCGATAAGAAGGATGATGATGATTTGTGTTTTTATTATTCTTGACGAAAACAAATAATAATTTTTCAATTTAAAATGATATTAAGGCGAGGTTAAAAAAAGAGCAGTGATAGCCTAGTGGTTAAGAATTCAGCCTCTCACTCCGGGGATGCTGCTCAAATCCATGGCGCGCATCTCTTTACAAAAGGGTGTTTGAAGTTTAAATACCGCTTGCTAACGGTGAAAAAAAAAAAACAGTGAGGAAACCTGCACATCTTAGAATAAAAAATAAAAATTCTAAGTTTTGTGAAGTCTGCCAACCTGTACATGACGAGCTTGGTAGACTATGGTCTTAACCCTCTCAATATGAGAGGAGACCCATATTGCAACAGTGGAATGACAAATGGGTCGATTATTTT
>DWME01007226.1:0-12820 GCA_018244795.1 Parelbella ahira ahira
AAGAGGTAGCCAGAGGAGTGTAAATCATTCCCACGTTTAACCAGTTACGTTTAAGTCCTATGGAAATAGGTGATGAGCCTATTACCACACACCGGGCACAATTTCAGACTCTGAGTCGCTACTAGAAATTCTAAATTAGAAAAAACCAATAGTACCCGACCCAGGATTTGAACCAAGGACTTCCCGATCGGCAGTCGTAATTGCAACCACTCGACCAACGAGACAGACAACTCAAACTATTTCTGTACCAAATTTCATCTAAATGGGTTCAGCAGTTTAAGGGTAAAGAGGGAACAGACAGACAAACACACTTTAGCATTTATAATAGATTCTAGTAAGCATTATACTACCAACGAATAAAAATTGATTTTGTATCTAGGGTTAATACACGATAAGTTTATTTATTTTAATGGATAATAAGTGATAATCTACGAGCGCTATTAAAATCCAGTTTCATCATCAGAAATCAAAAAATGATTATTTATTCTACATTCATATTTGTATATTTATCATATCTGAACTAACTCTGTAGTCTAAGATATAATTTGAAATTAGTTCCTTCTTTTTGTCTTTCCCAGATCTCCTAAAACTTTGATATAATATGTATGTTGCTTTACAAGTAAATACTGAAATATATTCTTAATACATCGATTATATTATATAAATCCTCTATGAACTATCTATATACCTATTTATCTACAAACAAATCCCATTATGGTCCCAACCGAACACTGTAAGAAGACAAATAATCGCAAACTGCATTAACCCTATCTTCGGAAAGAACGGATAAAGTCAACAATTTGTTTCAGATAAGTGCTCTTAAGATAAAATAGCCACTAACAACTAGTTTAATTGATAACATGAAGCGGAGAGCGCTCGCAGAACTTAAAGTAGCGTAGAGTACAACAGAAAGTGAAGTGCATCATAGACAGTTTAAGTAGCATTGGTGCCAAAGTTAGGTTAGGTGAGGTTAGTCAGCAGAGTTACAGTTGTGGAAGTTATTATTATTTAGTATACTAAATCTAACGTTCGGAATCACATATCGATGAATTTGCACTCCAGAGACAAACTTCGGTATCGAAATGTAGTCATTATTTTGTGCCGTGTTATTCCAATCCAGTATCACGATTTTATCTCTGTTTCCGGTATTATTTTTAATTTTGAATAATAATACAGGATTGATGCCAGATATAACATATATTTAGTAGTATATATTTATGTAAATAGTTTAATTAATTTGATCGATATAGTATCATTGCTATTAATATAGGTATTGGTGTGTGGGAATGGACACTGAAATGTTTCGGGATTTTTTCTTATCTGTTTGGTGGAAAAATATCGAAGTACTTGATAACTTTTATGCAGTAGAATGCTTGTAAACAGATTTACAGTCAAATCTATATTACTACATAATTGACGCATTATGTTAACATGTATTATTACACATAATGACTTCCTCGTTGACAGAGGCACTATATTGGATCACTTAGATTTTGTAGTAATGGCTCGTATTCTGGATTTGTATCCGGTGTATGGCAATAGTCTCATCACCTATTCCATGTGGGACGTAAACGTCTCTAATGAAACATGGTAATGGACTAAACCCCTCAGCTTACCCCTTCGGGATTATAGGCGTGATGTCAGTATTTTTGTTATTACAACGTGTCGACACACATAATTTATTTTTAAAACGATGATCAAATTTAAGAGCAAAATAAAAAAGATATTTTGTATTTAGGAAGAAAGCATTTTTACATAAGAATCCCTTGAAATGTTCATGTATATATATTTAGCAAACAGGATATTATTAGGCGCGAATATTCGAGAATCGGCACCAAAGAACCGTGCGCTTGATTTATTACTTGACGCGAAGTAGGCACCTACTTATTCAATCACTGACATAATACTAGGCTCCCTCATCTATTTCTATTTGCAAAAATGTTAACTGGAATATTTATATAATCACATTTTCGTATATCCTTCTTTCATTTATATATATCTTGGAAATGATAATTGTAGTGTTTTAAAGTAGGTACATAATGATGTGTAAGCCACGTTATAGGCGTCAAGAATATGACAGCTATTGTGTGTTCTATCTTACATTTAACTGTAATTAATGAATATTTCTGTTCATTACTTTGAAATCAAAAACTGTTATAAGCTTGGAGAAATATATTTTAACGTAACGATATTTTTAATATCACTAGCTAACAACAAGAAAAGAGATATGGACAAAACTAAGGAAGATACCAAAATTTTTATGTACTTGGACTAAATTAATTTCTCGATGACCATCTATTAGTCTAACAGTTGGTAGGTTAGTCTATAATAGTTAGTCTATTAATCAATAACAGTCTATAACAGTTGGTCTATTAATTTATTAGTCTAACAGCATGGTCTGTAGAATTGTCTTTAGCTTCGAAGAGCTTTGTGGTTTTTATCCCGGCGCGGCGTGCACTTCTGACTTTATAAAATACTCTCTTTGTGAGATTTAATAATATTCGCTGCTAATTTAAAAGAAATCATCGCGAGGAAACCTACATAGGTAACCGCTAACAGCGTTTTATATATAAATACTTCTTTAAGGTATATGGATCTGACAATACGTACTTGAGCAGCAGAGTAGAATAAGGCTTTGACCCTTCTCATTTCGAATGAAGAATGGATATCCAATAATTGATTGACGAAGGCATTGATGAGAATAAATAGATAAACATAGTGAATGTTAATTACATATTATGTTTTTAATTATACGTGGCTTAGAATTAACTCGTGACGATTTCCAAGCTTAGTGCGTTCACATTCCACATATAATTTTCCTGTCATCTTCATCTGTGTACTATTACAAATTACGCCACGTTGCCTAGAACTTTAGCACACACATAAATGATAAATTTGATCACGACCAAATCGTGGGCGGACTAGCATATATTGTATGATAATTTGGAGTGACCCTTATGCTAGTACCTTTAGGGGGCTTAAACACATTAACCATTACAAGAGCAGGAAACTCGGGTCACTCGTGTTCTAAAGTTTAATTGATTCGCAGTTCTATTAGTAGTTGAAGGGCGAACACAATTTGATGCTTAATATCATATTATATCACATTCCATTAACGTGGAATCCCGTAACTATATCGGCCCGTGTAGAAGTTACTAGAGGTAAGCCCATTTATATTGATAACATTGCGAAATGTATATGTTTTACGATGGAACCTAATATAATTTACTTGTTAGGTATCGGGTAGAGGTTGTTAAAAATCTATGATTCGTGACTTGCATCAATGGAATATTTACCAACCCAAAGGTATATTTAACGTTATACATGGGATTTGACGTTGTCTTTTTGTCTTGTGACGTCTTCTCGGTACAGTAGCGTTTACATTTTCGTTTACATATTTTAACTTTAATCATACTGTAACATTAGATAGTGAGCTAGATCGAATTGTTTCCTATTATTAACAGTACAAAACAAATATTAGAATTCCTCTTAGTACCAATGTAAAAGATATAGGATCATTTATTTCGCTATCCACAGAAATGCAGACGGCACGTAACGGCTTTTACAAGTAGATCGCAGCGCGGACACCCGATAAGAACAGCTTCTGGTATTTTCTGATTCAGGCTTGCTCGATAACTAGTAAAACGACATGAAATCTATGACGAAACTCTACGCTATCTGCCCAGCAAGACATCTATTTTTTCTCAGTGGTTATTGCACCAAACATGAATAGTCAAGGTTATAAGTTTTATTGATGATAATTTAGGCTATTATATAGGCTTCTCGCAATGAAAGTGATAATGATGGAAGTAGAAATGAGAGCATTAACAAGTATGTGTTATATGACTATAGTGGATAAAACGAGGTATGATGTAATAAGAGGTGATGTGAATAAAAATGTAGTATTTAGGCTTACGCAAGGGATATTTAAAAGGTTTGATCATGTAAAAAGAAGGGATGACAGTAGATTAACGAAACAGATTTATAAAGCTAGTGTAAATGGTAGAATCGAAACAGCGCTGCGATCACAACGGAAACATCTTAAATGAAGGCCGGGTCTAAGTTCCTTCAATAGACAAGCATAGGTGTATTCATGAATTTAGAGGAGACGAAAGCAGTCTGCCAAGCCTCTAGCAGGTGGAAATCCATAGACTCTGCCTACCCATATGGGATATGGGCGTGAATATATGTATGTACATATAATAAATTTTTTTTGCAGTTTATATCCTGCAAACGGATCATGTATCTCTGTTCTGTTAAACAAAAAATTGTAAGCACGTAGCACATGTAGGTATCTAAATGCTTTGGCGCATAAATCATAACGAGTACGTGAAAACGACAGTAATAGAACTAAGGCTTTTTATTTGGTGACAAATAGATGTCAAATTGTATTCCATGAAATCAATTTCAGAATTTACCCCGATATTGAACACTGAGTTTAATAGATAGAAATGCGCAACCACTTTTCTTGCAGTCGCACATATTTTTTGTGTTCGTATTTCTTGCGTACTTAATACATTTATTTTGGAAAATAATAAGCGCATCGATTGAATATGGAATATACAGTTTAAATGAAATTTTTACCCGATATTCTTTGAGTTCCAGAATAAAAATTGGTATACATGAATTTTTTGCTCATTTCTAACACGTGAGAAGGCTGACGATGAAATTCGGTGGCAATATTTACACGCGAAAAAGCATAATATCCTAATATCCGCAAACGTTAAATCACTATTTAGGTAATCCTTTTTGGACCAGAAAGCGTGTTCAAAGTTTATTAAATCAGTAACTTCGATAAGTCCATAGCAACGCGTTAGCGGGTCCGCGGAGCAGGCTAGACTCAAAATACTGTGTTTCAATATTAGTAAAATCCTATGTGAGTATTAATAGAAAGTCCAGCTACTGAATATATAAGGCTGGTTCAGTGCGTTTGTGGTTCCGCAGTATGGCCACGGCCAACTAATTTGCGGTCACTGTAATGTATGTATACGTTACACAATATTAATGTTGATGATGTAGGTCAAAGAATTTCTTCAGCATTTACACTCTTAGGTAAGGATGCAAAGGTGTGGAGAACAATGAATATTTTTATACACTGTTTAGTTACTCTACAATAATTTTATATGGGATATATTTTTTTCGGAGAAATTTTTTTCTTTAAGATTTACTTGTAATATATTAACAGAACAGATTTTACTATAATATATCTTATGCTGTTATTTAAATTATTTCAATAATTCGGGGTCTTGTATAAGATGATCATTCAATATAAAGTGGACATTACATAATTATAAAATGTCATATTTAGTTAAGAGTTGAGATAGTTAAAAGATATTTAATATAAATCGGTAATGTAGCATGGCTAATATTAATATAGTATGAGGTCGTGGGGAAGAAAATGAGAATAACATAAAATCCATCAGTGTGTGAATAAGCGCTCAATAAAGGGATTTACTATTGAATATTCGTTATTGAATCTATTTTTCTAAATTAAATATCTATATGACATATTTTATCTCTGGAATACTAGGTATAATAAAGTAATGATCATGTGTCAAAGAATTTAAAAATTAAATTGAAATTGTCTTTTGTGCAAAATTCAGGATATAAAACAGTTTATAATATATATTAAAATGAATAGTATTAAGTATATAGTATTAAGGCAGTGATAGCCTAGTGGTTAAGAATTCAGTCTCTCACTCCGGGGGTGCTGGGTTCAAATACATGGCGCGCACCTCTTCATAAAAGTGCGTTTTATGTTTAAATATCACTTGCTAACGGTGAAGGAAAACATCGTGAGGAAACCTGCACATTTTAGTATTAAGAAAAAAATTATAATTCTGAGGTGTGTGAAGTCTGCCAACTCGCACTTGGCCAGCGTGGCAGACTATGGCCTTAACCCTCTTAATATGAGAGGAGACCAATATTCCAACAGTGGAATAACAAATGGGTCGATTATTATTATTTATTATAATTAGTATTAAGTACCTACAATACTATACGCTCAACCCTTCAAAAAATAAGTAAACGTAAAATATTCAGTGTCTCCATTTATTAATTATTGATTATCAGCCGATATACGGTAGGGCAGCATTAGATTAATTGAGTGATTTCGATAAGTCCAAGCGTGCAAGTACCTACCTAATTTAGAAGTTTCGAATCTCCGCAACGCTGGGTAAGCCGCTATGAAAACCTCCTAACTAACGTACTAAGCCGCCTTCGCTTATTTTGCAAAATCGTACGTTCACCTTCACATCGGTCATCCTTCTGAACATGTTTTCATAAGGCTTATTTTGATCTGTTGTGAAGTATTCTAATGATCAACAGGGCAGTTCAATTTTATGTATTATATAGATATATAGAGATATATTAAATAGTCCGCTAACCTGCTACGAAGGAGAGAATCGACAAGGCGATGTTATTTGTGGACTACAAAATTTTTACAAAACATTTTAGCACTCAAGCCATAACTACAGAAGAGCAACTTCAAAGTTCGAAGTAAGACAAAATTAGCGGAAGCCGGTGAACTATTACCAAGGATTCTTAATGGAGTCGTCGAGTACGAAAGGATCGTAATATAACTGAAACGAACTTCGATCAAATACTGAAATCTGAATTTTAATGAAAGCCGCGAAACTTGCGAACACTTAAATAATCATTGAAAATGCAAGACGTTGAACGTAACAAAACAATTGCAATACCTGCTGTTATAACACGCGCATTTTCTATTAGTCTGTCTATATATATCACTGTGACTAGCGTTTTTGAATGAGAACAATTTAAAGAACGCGTATCTGTTTCAAATGATACTTATTATTGACATATTCTGAAGTGTGGTTATTATGCTGTAACTATTGTAGATATTTAAATGCTTTTAAATTTAATTTTCTAACTTTTCAGTTACATTCGGGAGCGTTTTTCAGTTACATTCGGAGTCTGGATTCGTGTCCGGTGTATGGCTCACCACCTATTCCATGGAACTTAAATGTACGGGTGAAACATGAGAGTGTACCACACTGGTCCGTCTACCCCTTCGGTAATTACACACGTTATGGTATGTTTTTGATAACTATGGATATTGTCGCCGTTGATGTAGATGACTCAAATTATACTACACATATCAATATCTTAAAGCGATAATTCACTGAAGCATGAATTTTGTAATTTAATTATTTTTCTATAACGATAATTATATAGTTACAGTAACATGTGTTGGTACTTAATTCAATTACAGATTAGATAAAAAATCCATTCATATGTAGTTTGTGAATATTGTCTCAGAAATCCATATATTATGTACATTGTACATATTATATTACAATACTTACGATTGACTTTGGTACATTGAATCCCTTATTATTAAAACAATTAATGTACTTTTTTACTGGCATATAGAAAGAACGCTGTTTATAATATCAGGGTGACAGTTTTATAATTTAACTAACGATTAAAGATCGATAAAGTAGAACCTAGACTCATGAAACTCAAACACAACTTTTGGGTCAGATTTTTATCGTTAAATCGTACCGTTAATTATACTTGCTAGCATTAAATATTATTTTAATTGAAATAGCTAACGTTTCAATCTTTACAATTCTTATAGTACTTAAGTAATTACTAAAGCTTCAACGTAATAAGTTCAAGTTTCGATTCTTTTTTTTAGACCGTTAGAAAGGTCGGACTCATCTTACTTACTTCGCAAGAAACTTTAGCCTCGAATGAGAGCGTTCTCAAAAGTAATTTATATTATTTTATCCGTTTTACTAATTAAGTGCAGAGAGAGCCGCAGGGCGCGCAGCCTGTACATACTTTCATCTCGTGTCCTGCAATTAAATAGAGACACGTTCTAATTAACGAATGAAATAAATTAAAATGCTTCGTATTTCTACGAATCCAGCTTTTTTCAATAGGCGACGCGGCGGCGCGCGTTTCTGTGCGTTCAACGTCACAGCCTTAGCCGCTAATGGTCCAAAATAAAATTCTGTTTATAAAATTCGTAACGGTCGGACACGTTGGATTCTCACGCAACGTGACGCATTGCATTGTACGATGGTAGTTCGATGGGTTCATGGATTATCTTTGGATGTGCGAATTTTTTTCGTTACTATTAAAAGGTAGGACGGAAACATTGGCAGTATAAACATATTATATTTTTCTTCTTCTTTATAACCTTCGTATTTGAAGGTCGAGCTTGTCCTAGAAAACTTTGGATGAGTAGTAGACGAGAACGAGTTTATCTTCTATTAAGTCGTAAATTCAATGTTATAATTATTTACAGAAAGTAACGATATTTCTATGGTATTCGTTAGTACATATTTATTTTGTTATTCGGTGCACTTTGTTCACGCCGAAAGGGACCTGGCGTGAGCATACATCAGAACAAAAATATTTCATTAGAATCATGAACACTGTAGTAATCAGCCGACTTCTAGAACGTTATATTAACAATCCCGATGGCTTATAGAATAACCGTAAGAGGGATTATCGCGGATTATCATAAAGCGTAAATGTATTAGTGTATTGGTATAAAACAATCCACTCGCTCCAGCTTAATACTGATGTATTAAAGTTACATCATAATCTCGAAGGGTCGCAACATCCGTGACGCATGACCGTCGTCACTACCCTACGTACCTACCTACACACGCCTACCCCACTACACTACCTACGTATTATATATGGTGTCGATATCACGTACGAGTAGATGTTAGGATCGAATCGAACATGCTTTCGATAGTTATGGATTTGTTTACTTAAATGAAAGTAGAGTTACGAGTATACCGTACTCGGTTCGCTCTGCCCACGCGTAAGCTACCTAGCGGATGATATAGTTGTAGTAATATATTTCATCGACAAATCGAGATAGGTCTAAAAAAATAATCTCCATGAATAGCGAGGTATAAAAAGAAAATAAATGCAATATTAATTAATTACCAACTACAATTTTACTACATCAAATATTTATTTCATTTTTGCATGTATTCTATATTTTTATTAGGGTTTTATGAGTTCCTTTAGTAAATACCTCTTTATATTTAAGTAGGTATGCGCCGCGTTTTCACTCGCTTATAACTTAAAACGTAGATACTTCAGCATTGACAATATTTTTAATCATATTTTTCAATTTAGTTACCGCGTTATAACAGCGCGAATTATGGGTCAACGGTTAATTAATGAGATAGGTAAGTATTATAGACAGAAGGGAGCAGAGTGCTGGGTTAATTTTACATTATTTCCTAATCTATGTGCGGAAATAACACGTAATAAAAGACAAAAATATATTATAATATCAATGTTAGTATATTCAATGTAGGTAAAAAAAAATCATATTTACATTTTCATCCTTACAGTTCATAAAGGACAAAAACCGAATCTGCCTTTTTATCTTGCTGTTCGTCGGCTTACAAGAGAGTTCCTATGCTACCGCTGTGTGGCGCCTCTATTGTCCCTACATTGGTATTCAGAATGCAGCCTGCATTTCTTTGAATCGACCGCGGAATTTTACCGCAATTGGGTCAAGGCATCTATTCCCTAGACTGAAGAAATTCACGCGACTCGGCAAAATTATTGGATGTAACGATTTGTTTTAAGTTGTGACGAAGTCAACGAATAAGTGTTTCGCATTATCAATATAATGCATTTATGGCAATAACAATAGCACTATGATATTAAGGTTATTGCCAGGTTTTACATGGCATTATTACCTTATGGTGTTTCCTTATTACCGAAGTATCTATGAAAAACTTATGAGTCCGACATTATTTGGTGTATTTTATTAAATAACATCAACTAAACACAAATTATGCATTATAATACTGTAGTAATATTAATAATAATGGTCAAATAATTAAAGATAACTGACATTAATATATTTTATTGCGTTCCAGATTTGATAATAAGAATGAAATATTTGAAGCAAATACAATTGTGACCAAAAAGTCGAGCGTATAAAATGTGGGTGTAAGTGGTACGCCCCAGTTTATAGATATTATTTATTTATTTATTTATTTATTTAGTAACATAACTTAAGACTAGCATTACAGGCCAAGCCTAATTCGCTAACCTAGTTCCTTCATTAGAATATATTATAATTATTATCTACCTATTACACACTACAATATGTATTATAGATACTCATATATGTCAAAGTATCTAGTGGATTTAGTTGGCAATAGAGTTCCATTTGCGGACTGCTATACAGTTCAAATATGACGTTGTTCGTGTCTTGCAATCGCATGGTGCTCAGCCGCCAGTACCGTTTATTTGTTCCCGGTCATAAAGTTAAATAAGTTCATACAGGCTCACAAAAATCTTGGGATAATAGCTCAGAGAGCAATTTGCTATAAACTGAGTAAAAGCCTAAAAGCTTAGTAGTAAGCGTAAGCAGAAAACCTATAACTCAAGAGTCGCAAAGGGACGCCCGATGACCGTAATACCGGCAGAAATGAATCGACATTCCAGAAACAACATAACGTTTTGGTCAATTGACCTTACGTTCTTTGCAAATCTTAATAAGACTAGTTCAGTTCAAGATTCACTAACTCTAAACGTTGATGTAAAATTTCACTTTATTAATGTTTTATTTTGTGACACACAATATTGGAATAGCGGTCGAAATTGACAGTATATTTTGCTAAACTAAAGGATTTTGTTTTTTATATCTACGTATACATGTACTATAGTTACCGATTGCTCGATTCAAGCTGCACTATAAAAATCATGCAAAATATTTTTATGATTTCAAATACTATAAAGTTTTAAGTGGATTCGCGAAACTCCACGGACTGAAAATTTAAAACTAATACTAGTTATGACGCACTTGTATTTTGTGTTTTGCTTATTCCTTCGACACGAGATGTTCAATGCTATGTCTGGTACATTAAAATGTATCATATTCCAGAATATTACATAAACTATTATCATCGTCTTTTGTTGCCAGAGGATCCCCTCAAGCATCGCCACAACTGATGGTTTTCTATTTTTCAAGCCCACCGGTTTTCGACGATTCCGATCAGGTCTTTAGTTTCCCCTCTCATAGTGACCCGAACTGCTTCGAGTGTTCCGAAACTTTATGTTCTATTTTAGTCGATAAATATTTATTTAGGTAATCATTGATATCTAAACACACATGCGCAAGAATGCGCACTTTAAAAATTTATGTTGCAAAACAGCAGCTTTGTGGAACAAATATTTCAATTGTGAATAAGGTCAAGAAAATCGCGGCCGGCGTTACATAGTGGCATACAGGCATTCGTGTGAAGCGATTCCAATATAAACACTGTGAGCATTAATGTACGAATAGCCTTTGTCAAACATGGTTCGAATACAAAAGAAACAGCTAAGCTTAGAAATCGACGTCCCGTGCGGCAGCAGCTCGCGTTACACAGACAATTCAGATTAATGTTAATTATTCAACTGCATTCCAATTTAGTTCACGCGCGTTGCCTACCTGATTTGCGTGAACAATCTCCTTTTTTTATTATTACTTGTGACATCGCGTGACATTTTAGTGCATTTTAGTTATTATTGATCGAGTTAATTATGAATTGACTTTGGCGAATTCCACAGATTATAACATGGCAGTAAAAAAAGCCTTCGGCTTATATTTGCTTTCTGCCCAATATTACTTTGAAAATACTTGTACATAAACAACGAGTTCACTAATATTGTTCCCAACATATTCCCTTTTTGTACCTACTATCTTTTCCTGTATTAGTTGCAAGATTATTCAAGTCAGGGAAATAGTCCCGTGTTGATTCAGGAAAGTTTAATTTTCTATGATTCATATTAGGTTAATCCTCAAGAGGGTGGCGGTTTAGTAGATATTACTGCAATATCGGCCCAGACTTCGATAAGTTCTTTTAGAAGAAGCTTATAACTTTCGTGCCACTGATTGCCTTTTTGCTTTAGCAGAATGTCTCAAAGTTCTAATTTTTTATTTTTTATTCTAATTTTTACGTGGTCACATTTAAACAGCACATCTATTACTAAAATAGCATGTTAATTTTTGTAACAGTACCTAAGTATTACGCAATCACTGATAGTTTTCAGTTTTTTATTATATTCCTCAGAACAGCATTATGAACTGGTTCTAACCTGCCTCATGTTAGTGCTTAAACCACTCCGAAATAAAAAAAATAATTGTAGAGATTGAAATTCTTTTTTACAATTATTTGAGATTTAAGCGTTACACCGTATTTATTCAAAATCTCATCAACAAGAAGAGGAAAGAGGAGAAAGAAGAAGCACGGCAGATTTGCAAGGATAGAAATATTTCGCACTCCGTGCTCTCTGCTTACTCCGTAAGGGACGTGGCTTGAATATATCTAAGTATTAAGAATTCTGTTTTTTCTTAGAGATTATACATAATTCCTCACACAAGTAATATGTATTAAGAATTCTGTTCTTAATTAGAGATTATACATAATTCCTCACACAAGTAATATGTACATTATCCTACGCTGAAGCTAATGAATGTTTCCACTCGGTTGCTGTTCCTGTCAAAATAAGTTTTATAATTAATTATTAGTAGCGACTTGTTCCGAGGTTCGGTGGTTCACTTTTAAGAAAGTGTTATCTTCATTACATCTCAACAACGGTACAACTTTCCCAATATCTCCTCTTCGTACGTACACAAACATATGTACATCTACATTAGCAAACATATATTTATCTAGTCTGCGTACACACTTTGTCCACGTGGATGTTTTCTGTATGAATATAACTTTATTAATAAACTAGCGGACCCGGCAGACGTCGTCCTGCCCGGAAAAGCAGTTTACAGTAAATATGTTAATTTAAACTCGTTGGTCGAGCGGTT
>DWME01007227.1:0-12819 GCA_018244795.1 Parelbella ahira ahira
CAAACATCCTGCGGGGAAGTGCAACTCCCACTCTCAGGCCCTGTTGAACACCATAAACCAGATCGGCGAGAAGTTCGAGCTGATCAACAAAATACAACTGCCGAAATTGAACAGCGACTTGATGCTCCTTAAATCCACCGCGGATCGAATCGTGAAGCAAAACGAAGACATTCTGAACAGAATCAATCAAATACAGAAAACCGAGCAGAAGAAAATTGCCAATGAATCGATTTGTCAATCGAGTGGACCCTATCACAGTCACCGTAGAATACCTCTGAACTTATCGAAGAAAACGGCTGGTGAGAACAACGACGAAGTGCCTATTCTTTCTACCTCAGACAAATGTGCCAGATACAAAACAAGGCGACGATCCTATCACCTTTACAAGGTGTTCCTTATGGTAAACAGGAAACTACTCCGAACGAGAACCCCTCGAAATAAATCGCCTCGTTGACCATTACCATGTTTTTCATTGCACGTTCCTCCTAACGAATCTTTAAACTGTTCTCGGATATGCTCTTATAGTATTTGGTACGTTAAACTAATGCTTTGTAATTATCCAAGTACCTACACGACGTCATTTGTCGATATGAGGAAAATTAGTTTATGTACCGTGTCCAAAATCGAGTTTTGTGGTTACAAACAACAAATATTCTCATATTTTTATCTTTATTTCGTTATCACTAATTCGTTGTAAATGGAATATTGTTAATCACCTCAGGTTGTAGACGCGTATAAAGATGAAATAGTCTCGTCAAACGAGTAGGTACTATTTTGTATTGTCCTTGTAGCTCAGGACCGGAATACGAGCTACGGTATCTCCTGCCTGTCAGCTAAATTGTAATTCAAGCTTTCTCTGATGTTATCTTTTTCCTTTCGATTGATATTTTGATTTGGGAAACAAAAACTTGGTCATAACTACTGTATTGCACTTCCTCTCGTGGTTAATGCACACTTAAAACACAACAATATTCATTTAGAAAAACGCAATGCAATGCTAATCTTGTTAGTACTCTTGCTTATTGAATTCTGGTAGGCGTTGATAGATGTTCTAACAAATATACGCCTCGTTAGTCGAATCCGAATGGTTGCAAGCGCAACTGCTGATCAAAAGATCCTTGATTCAATTCACTGGTTGGATACCACTGATATGTAGAAATACACTCACCACCTATTCCATGGTGGGACGTAAAACGTGACAGGTGATTCGTGGAAGTGCACCACACTACTCTGTGACTTCTGTCTTGGGACAAAGTAAAGAATGAGTGGGATACTTAGTCATGTCGACGATAACACATGAAGTGCGTTTTGACCGTCATCGTTGGGAGAGGCAGAGGTAATCTTCCTAATTCCTACGCTGAGCAATGCCTACGAGAGCAATTCCTACGGTGCTGCCCACTATCGGTCAGAGCACTTAGCAGTTGCAATTAGGGCACTAGATTATTGATGTGACCCTTCATGTGTTGCGGGAATAATAATAATAAGAATAAATAGCGGAAAACAAAATTAATATTTGTATATCCCGTATATTAAACAGTATCGTATAAGAGAGATTCCCGTCCTGCCGAGATGGCGATGCAAGACATAAAGTTAAATACATAAATCGATTAAATTAATTACCTTCGGCCTCATTCTCAAGGTGAATTCTATCGTTTAAGCCATTGACCCGCTGAAGACGAAAGTTTGTGTTCAAAATAGTTACGTGGCCCAAATCTATTTTCTTATTTGTATGACCGATGAACTGGAGGTTAGTACTGAGTGTCTGTCAATATATGGCATGTATGAATAGAGTATCATTCTATTATTCGATCATCGATCGATTCATCTGCATTCGATGAATGCAGAAGAAGCACGTCAAGTCTATGTGGATGGATATTTAGCACTCGATGCACTCTATGCCCATAAGGGATCTGGGGTGATGGTGCAATAATAATATGTAATTACTTCATTACGTTCATGACTTGGTAAAAACACCTACCTATTCATCTTGTCCGATAAAAACAATGATTGTCTCATTTTGTCTTTTATAATAATATCTATAAAAACAATGTGTACAGAGTACATTATATTATGATACGAGTTGTTATGTTATTGAAAGGGCTTGCACAATCTAACTAATGAATTTAATGTCTAAATTAGGTACTATAATTTTTTTTTTCAATATTTGAGAATTTGAGAATACGTAAATAAATAACATCTAAATTAGATAAAATTATATTATGAACATTATATTTTATTAGTCAGAGACAAGCCTTTTTATCAACTACCATAAATCGATAATATCCCAAGTTGCCTCTGTGCGCCGTCAATTATTTTAAATATAAAACAGAGACATCTATTGAAGTATCTAGTCAACTCTTTCATCTATATAATTACATACAAATATTGTAGTATTAGTCGATATCAATAGATGTCATATAAGTAACTAAAACTTATCTCATTGTCTATCTAATAGCGATGTATAAACTTTAATACCTAGATAATTCTTTATAAACATTATTAAATAGCAAATAAGTAAAATTATTTTTTATGTTAATTTTTGGATTAAAACCGCATTTTTATTCAATTCAATGTACCTAGATCTGACTTTTCAAAATCCTTTAAACACATCAATGTTTACATTTACACTCAGACATCTGCCTTAATGCCTACGTAAATAAAACACGGACTCGCGAGAATGACTGTCATTTTCCTAACGTATGGCGTTGATGTAAATTAAGTAAATGAGAAGTTCAAAGTGCCTCGCCTCATACGTATATGGAATATTTAATCTATCAGCGGCAACGAATTTCTTCAAATCTACTTTCTAAAACTTTTCTACACTTCCATTTTCCAATCGTATGGTAACAGTCTACTTACTAATTTATCCTTAGAACTTCTATGATAGCACAAAAGAAACATTTTATATGATTAACGCTGAAAATCAATTAACTTACACGACACCACACTTAGAAGCTGTAGCCGAGGCCTCTCTGAGTATATTATGCTGTAGAACAGCTGAAGATCGTGCTCAGTGACGCGCTATTTTAGAGGTGAGTGTCTAGCAGTGGACGAAAACGGGCTGATAGTAATGATAATAATCCTCACCCTCATCATCATCGTTATCAGCCTACTCCCGTCCACTGCTAGACATAGGCCTCTCCAATGGTACACCACTGAGCTCGATCTTCAGCTTTTCGCATCTAACTACTCCCAGCCACTTTGCGTATATCGTCACTCCACCTAGCTGGAGGGCGTCCTAAGCTACGTTTGCCAAGTCGCGGTCTCCACTCTAGTACACGTCTGCTCCAGCGGCTATCGGTTCTGCGACAGATATGACCAGCCCGCTGCCACTTCAGCTTGCTAATCCATTGGGCTATGTCGATCAAAGGATCCTCACCCTACCAGCATGAATTAGTTTAACGGGGCCTGAGAGTACTATGAGTACCAGTATCTTCCAATTCCTTGTGTATTAATTGTGGCATCATGTTCGTTGCGCATTATTTTTCCATCGCATCGCAATACGCGTGTGAATTGGTCTTTTATTTTCAGTAGATATCTATATTTCTCAACTTAACGAGACCACAAAAACTACGACCATAAAATATCAACTAGGTAGATTGGAGCGTGCGTTTAGTTTAAGGCCGAAACATTACATAATGATATAAATATACCTACTATATATGCCACTTGTAATACGTGTTTTAACCGTTACCCAGCTAGCGTGGATCGGAAGGCCGCCTTGTGTAGTTAGGCTGCTTTCATACTTGCGATTTTAATGTAACACATTTTCAGTCTTTATTGATACTTTCATACAACAGTAATAGCCCAATGGTTCAGATTCCGGTCCAGCATTACGCGGGTCTGAGGTTCGCCTTTTTATCTGTCAGCTGTTAGTTTTGACAATTTTCAGAGTTTAACTGTAACAGCCAGAGTTAGAAACTAATTTCTTTTAATGTAATAATTAAACACAAGTCTAACTTATACTATACTGTAAGAAAATGCTGAACTACCTTTTTTATACACAATAGGCTAATGTTTGGCCGCGACTCTGCCCGATAGAAAGAGCATTAAAGCGACCTAAGATAGACCAAGCCACACTAGAAAAAGCCTATTTGCCCTTTTTTTAAAGAGTAGTTTTAAGGTTTTTAGTTATTTAATATTTGTTGTGTAAGCTTGTATTTATTATATCTTCGTCGTATCTATTTATTCCGTTTTTGTTGTATAGGAGTATTTAGAAGGGTCATTTGTCCGGGACACAGACGCCCTTTAGAGTGTTCCACTTATTTATTCGTCGAAAGACATACACGACATGTAGTTGTTTTACTATCCTTATAGTATATTCAATGCTCAATAGCAAGTGTGACAGCATACTTACGTAGCACATGGCAGTAAAATTGAATAACTCATGTATTGAGCACATACGTAACTGGTGTCGCCGACCTCTTGGGTGGGCAGCTTGATACCATTTATATTGATAGCCGTGTAAATAACTAGAAATCACTGATTGTGTAGCATAGAAATGTTGTACCTAATTTGTCACAAAGTTAAACGTACATTAGAATCATATGCAGTTTGCCTAAGTAGTGTCTGCGCGGTGTTTACTGGCAATGATCGTCCAGTTGATCCATTAAATAGAGCTATTTTAGGAAGCTAACGTTTTACATCAGCGATGGACCGCATGAATACTTCGCTATACGAGTATATTGTACAAAACGATCTAATGCTATTTTCGTTGCGTGTATCATGCCGAAAGCCCAGTAATATTGTATTACACTAGACACGCATTGCTCTGGACGTACGTCGCAATTTTGAATCCAAACCATCAAAGAACACTTTCAGACACAATTCACTAAAATTGATCCCGCCGTTTAGGTCGACTACAATAAAATACGTAAGTACAAAAGAATTATATAGCTACATTATATAAACTCTAGTAAACTCCGCCCCGTTATCTCCTCCTGAGCGTAAAAATTAAACTATTGATGTAATCGTAATAATAATATTAGTTTTATATTATCGTAGGTCTTGAACTATTATAGTAAACAGTTTTAATATAAGCAACCAACTCACCCGCCTTGTACAGTACCTACTTATTCTATTTAAAGTAAATATATAATATCGAAGAACAACTTTTTGCGTATTAAAATAGCATCGTAGCTAGCTCATCATAGCTCTGAACCATCGTCTGTAAACATAATGCATTGTGTGCATATGACCTCAACCGTTCAGAGCTAACACACTAACTACCAAACACACCTACCATTATAAGTGACCTACCATTATTAGTGAAGTTGCATTGGCTACTGCTAGCCACGAATGACTTTCCTTAGGTATAATTCTTTACTTTCGCTACACTACGCAGCCACAATATTATTGTAAACTTGATGATTCAATTGTACTATTGGTTTTTTCTAATTTAGGATTTCTAGTAGTGACTCGGAGTCTGTGCCCTGTGTAGGGCAATAGACTCACCGCCTATTCCATGGGACGTAAACATAACGGGTGGAACGTGGGCATGTAGGTACCTACTACAATGCTCTGCCTACCCCTCCGGGGATTACAGGCGTGAAGTTACCTTTTTTCCTTGATGACACATGCGTTATCACATTTGTTTTTTGGCAAATAGTAATATTACTTGCAGTTAAATGTACATAAATTTATCCTTTAAAATTTGAATAGTCCAAAGTGCAGACATTGGGTCGTAGATACCTACCAAACAAGTTACTTGCCACATTGTATTCTTATATTTTTCAATATTTATTCTCGGTTCACCTAGACGCAAGGTCACACTAACGTTTCTGAAATATTCGTAATCAATTTACGATCTTTACATGTTATGTTATTATAATTGCTATAATTATGGCGTCAGGTCGTTTCTTACAGGGGGGGGGGGGGGAGCGCAGAGGGCGAAAATCCCTCTCCTTACAGACCCGACGTGCTTCTACATTCATCACTCTCTGATATACTATAATTCTTCTCTTATACAATTTTGAAATAAAATCGACTCAATGTGTTACGAGTCGATTTAGTGTAGGGAGAATCTACGTCGTCTCGGGCTTTTCCGAAACACAATTTATGCTAGGTGGCTCCTCCTTGCAAAGTCTTCATCCGATTTCTTTAGGGCGATCACGTGGACCAGTCCAACAAAAAAATTGCTATGTCATGATGTAGAATCGCCATTTATATATTGATAAAGCAAATAGGTAACAATCTAAGCCATGTATTTGTTCGTTATACAATTATCACTGACAAAGTAATGTTATTGGCGATTAGTTTTACAATTAGTATCACTAGTACTATCGGTTGGCAATCTTGTACTTAAATTTGTTTGGTTATTCGATATTTAAATTTGAATTCGAATAAATATGGTACTGTGAACAGTCTGATGGGAACGTATGGTAAATGAAAGGACTGCTCTCCGGACCCTGAGCGCACGTATCGGCGCCACTCCATCCGGTCCTCGGCTTTCATTATTACTTATTGATAATTAGTGAAAAACAAATCATTAAGTAGGTTATAGATTACCAAAAACCAAGGTCGTTTATACATTTATTTATAGACATGATATGAAAAGTGTTTAGAGTAAATAGTTTTTGAATTATATTGTAACACGGTCAGAAGTATAACTAATTATCACGTGTTCGAGATGTCGATGAGAAAATCAAATATTCTGTACGTTACTTTAAAATTATACATGATATCAGATCCCAATAATATAAACTTACAGGTTTATCATATACATACTCTAAAGCACTTTGCTATCGAAAGGTTTAAGAAAACACAAATTTAATTACACAGTTTATTGTGACTTAAATATAATAAAAGGTATATCAAAACAATACCGTCAACAGACCGATTCATACCTCTAGCACCAGTGGAAACTAATATAAAACATTGTACCTACATAAGGTCTCACCTAAAATAGCATCTTAGACAAATTCATAAGAACGTTTTACAAGTTAGCATGGTATTTCTTGTACGGGGCGAGACCGGCGGCGACCTTGCTGCCCAAGTCTGGGTGCACCTGGGTGAACATCTTCACTGCTCGCTCCTGCAGGAAGTCAGAGGCGAGTCGCAAGTGGTCCACGATATTGTTCACCGTGCGCTGTTTCTCCGCGTCGTCAAACACCTGCTTGTAGAGCACGGTCGCCTGGGAGTAGTTGTCTTCGGTCTGGCCGCTGTCGTACCTGTCCACATCGCCGGTCACCGTGTAGCGTGGCTGCAGGCGCTGGGCGCGCGGGCACTCCTGCGGGCCCGAAAACGAATTGGGGAAGTAATTGGGAGCTCCTTCCTGATTGCACACGGCCATAGGGCCGTCGCGCTGGTAGTTGGCCACGGTAACGCGGTACGGGCAGTTCACCGGAATCTGCAGGAAATTTGCGCCCAGGCGGTGACGGTGCGTGTCGCTATACGAAAACAGACGACCCTGCAACATCTTATCGGGTGAGGGCTCGATACCGGGCACAAGGTTGGCGGGACTGAACGCGATTTGTTCGACTTCTGCAAAATAGTTCTTCGGATTTCTATCTAAGACCAATTTTCCGACTTGGATCAATGGGTAGTCCGCGTGAGGCCAAACCTTGGTTAGGTCAAAGGGATTGATTTTACAGTTCTCAGCCTGAGCCATTGTCATGACTTGAATATAAACAGTCCAAGATGGGTATTCACCCCTCGCGATCGCGTTGTACAGATCCCTGATAGCGTAATCTGGGTCCGAAGAAGCGAGTTCGTTAGCCTTCTCGATAGGCAAATTCTTAATGCCCTGATTAGTCTTATGATGGAATTTAACCCAATGTGCAACACCTTGAGCATTCACTATCTTGTATGTATGTGAGCCATAACCATTCATGAACCTATAGCCATCGGGGATACCACGGTCACCAAATAAGTATAGAAGTTGGTGAACTGTTTCCTGTCTTAGGGTCAGGAAATCCCAAAACATATCAGGATCCTTTAAGTGTGTCGCAGGATTTCTTTTTTGGGTGTGAATAAAGCTTGGAAATAGGGTAGGATCCCTGATAAAAAAGATGGGAGTGTTGTTCCCCACAAGATCCCAAATACCATCATCAGTATAGAATTTCACAGCAAAACCTCTTGGATCACGAACTGTATCAGCAGACCCACTCTCTCCTCCGACAGTGGAGAAGCGAATGCCAATTGGTGTTCTTTTACCAACGCTTTCAAAAACCTTGGCAGCACAGTACTTTGTAATGTCATGGGTCACCTCAAAGTAACCAAAAGCACCTGCACCCTTAGCGTGGACAACTCTTTCAGGAATGCGCTCCCTATCAAAGGCAGACAGCTCATCAAGGAAATAGACATCTTGAAGAAGGGCAGGTCCATTCTTGCCAACTGTTTGAATTGCAGTTTTCACACCCATCGGGGCCCCAGATTTCGTGGTAAGGTAACCGGGTGCATCCTGTAATAAATAAATGGATTCATTAACATTGGAAACAAGTATTTAATCAAATCACTTTTTGCATAAGAGATATCAACAGTAACAGATTGCTGTAGCACATCCATTCCTACAATTCGCTGTGCCCTTATTCAATGCTTTGCAAAATGTTTATATATCTTTGAAAACAAAAAAATACAATCACTCAATATGTATGTTTTTATACTTAATGGCAAATATAAAAATTTGAATAAATGCCAGACATGAAAATAAATTATGCACATATGAGCATATTTGACCTTATGTTGGTTGATATCATGCATATCAAGTTTGTGTTGATATAATATGGCTATAAATTGCCTGCAAGTGGCCTAACCTTTATTGACTTTGTGGCCAATTTGCAAGGTCATCCACTGAGACACCCGTGACATTCATGTAAATATCCCGTGCATCCTTTGACACAACCTGACACATGTACACATACAGTGAATATGTACACACATGTACATATACAGAGAATCATAATATTTTGTTGCAAACATAAACATTAATATCAACTAGCTTTTGAGAATAGAGAGAAAAATATTTATACGAAATAAGTTAATGTTCAAACCTGAATACTTATAATCTTATAATGTAAAAGACAACCAACATTGTGTATTTAAAATATTTATCACATTTAAATGTTGTGTGGGACACAGCAGAATTTAACATAACATTATTCAAAATACAAATGATAATGAGGAGCAAAGGTTGTTACTATTACTACATAGTAATGCACATAGATTATCGTCAAAGTGAATAAGTACTTGAGGTAGAGTTCTAGTGCCGTTTAACGCAACAACAACTAATGATAACACGCCCATATTAAAACGTAACAATTAAACCCAGTTTAAAGCAATATATTTACATAAATAAACTAGTATCGTTGTGTAAATTTTGTGTTTTTTATATAAAGTTGTGAAAAGCAGTTTACCTTGATAGATTTCTTGTAGTTAACGAGCTGATCGCTGGCGGGGTCTCTCGAAGACATTTTGGATATAGGTTCAAGCGACGGAGCGACGCACTGGACGCGTACCACGGACTCAAATACCGGATTGGCGCGCTTCACTGCTTTATATATTGTCGGGTGCGATAAACAACTATCGCGTCGTCAGTGCGACACTCTAATGATTCACAGTAGGTACCTATAATGTGATCACTTCGAAGTCAAGTCAGGCCACCATTATCGATCGCGAACCTCGATCGCCCCACAAACCCACCAATTTCAATAACAACCTCGATAAGTGCGACAATTAGATTATTACTTAATCAACGAAATGTAATAATTCTTAGTTAATTGCTTTTGGTTAATCAGGTACCTTGATAACAAAGTAAAAAAAAAATTAAAACAAGTACGAAACTAATGCATTCTATTTTGAATATTTTTGACAGACGTGCGAATACGATACCACGCTTTTTGTTTACAATGCACAGAGATACTTGCTTCAAACGTCAATATGGCTACCAGCCCGTTGGGCAAAGGTAACTAGCGCAACCAGCCTCTTACAAGGAACTATGCTGTAATTTATTTATAAGGATGAACTATTGACTTAATGTTTTAACTTTATCCTTTATCTTTCCTCGTGACTTATGTTATGAAACACATAAAATAAATTGGTTCTATTAGTGGTTATGTTCATAATATGTCAAATGTAGTTCTGAATATCCTAAATTAATAGGTATATAGGTATTGTAATTTTTTTAAATGGATTTATTGTGTTATGACTGTAATATTAAACTGCAAAATACCTGAAAGAGAAATTGATAAAGAAACGCTATAGAGTTACAGCTCCATAATTCAAACCAACGACGATAACTCCATGGTACATAAATGTTGAAATCCAAGGTCGATGTTTCATATTAAAAATATAGCTAGTTTTATGGAAATAAAAAGTCAAGATTAGACCAATTCTATATTTGATAAGACTAAGATTTAGTACATCCTAATACATGCCCAGCATGGAGATAATTAAAAACCTCGCAGGAATATGAATACTTTATTTCAAATCGGGACTTAGTAACAAGTTACATCGAATTTTCTTCTTTGTATTTTTTAATACAGGAAATTGCAAGTAGATCCCTGCACCCTCCTGTCGGCGTCCATGTACAAAAGCACAACGTCAGAAAAGCGCCAATCACAATTTTACTGCCAAACCTATTCCAAAACATATTCTCTGCCAAATATAACATTTTGATACGAATATGGCAGCTAAAATTAAATAAATAAATCAAATCATTCTGATTTAGCTTTTTTGGTTTGCTACCATAGTTCAATATAATAATAAAGTACTGCTATGTCGGTAGCAGATTGAGCCTTGGAGAACGCTGCGTCACGTTTAAATGGTTGTCAAAGTTTTCTAGCGAGTTGAAAGACCTACAAACATAGTTAGTGCCTTAATACTAGATAACTATAACAGTAAGGATCAAAACAGGGAACTAAAATTTACAGGATACTTTTAACGTGAACATTGGTCAAAGAAGCACATATTGATTAAAAATTGTGTTATCTTTGATAACGATTATTGTTATTTTATCGCATTTACCTATCTGCTCCACAAAATACACCATTAGGCTTATCAGTCGTATATCGCAAAAAATTATATAAAAATGTTTTAATCTTGAAATTCCGCATGTTACTTGGTCACTGACAAGGACTTTTGTCCGTACGCAATATTGAAGATATGCCGTGCGTACTTCTTGCAACCAGTTCCAAAAACCTTGCTACTCCTTACAATTGTAGATACACCTATTATGTTCAACAAGTCCACCAAGTAAAATGTGGAAATAGGTGATTTGACAACTAAGGGGTTCTGCAACGTTCAACATAACCATTAGAAGTTGCAAATAACCAATACGACCGATATAAATCACTATAGTCGGAAACATTTTTTATCGTACAGAAAGTTGCAATAAAATTCACAGCCTGATACTTAATTTTTGTTCGTGTCATATAAATAATATCTTCGTAATTTACTTTTTGATCGATATATTCGTGATCGTGGTCGTTATTCTCAAGAGATGTTGCTGTAAACGAATTACACGCTGCAAACGTATAAGGGTCTCAATCAAACGGAGACCTTAGGATTTCAAGTTCCCAAAACGCGTGCCCTTCCAGCGCTGCCGAACGAAAATCAGCCGCTAATTACAAACAAAGAGAAAGTGATCGAATGCAAGTTACGACGTAGGTATACCCCGGGATATGAAACTAACTGGACCAGTTTCGGAACAACAACAGAGAAACAATTTAGGACATTATATAATGTGGGATTAGTTAAAGTTGTATGAATTATATTGATGGTTAATGGTCCTTTCAAATATCGGCTTGAAGCAGCTGAACAGATTTCGATCGCATTTAAAATAGAACCTTAAGACAACCCAATAAAGTATATTTTAAAATTTTTAACAACCGTTTTCTACACCGTTGTAGTAATATTTAATCGTAAAACGCAGACTTTTTGTAAATGCTTTAATACATGGTTAGTAAGTTCAGCTCAAAGTGCGTTACGCGCGACGTAGCGGGTAACAGTTGACACACAGCCGAATGCATTTTGTGTACGCGCTGTTACCTACTTGCATTCATTTGTTGATATCACATATTCTGTGATATTGGAAATATCAGACAATAGATAAAGTCGATGTATGCAGTGAATGTAAGTGACCTTGACGTTCTAAAATATATTGTTCATATAGAATAAATATGTACATATATGAAAATTTACATCATATTACCAATTGAAAACGAACATTTTAAACATAACATCCAGAATCAAGTATAACTTGTAAAGTAAGTTTTTTGTTGTGATTTATGAAAAGTTAATATTTAAATTTCAAATTATAAACTTTTTTATAAAATATCATTTAAATGTCACATATACAGTAAGTATCACACTTATTATCGATTCATTGACAACAAGTGTCTTTCTAGTAGGAATTCTTGTATTGTTTAGTGCGTTTTACATCCGTACTTACTTTAGGTGTCTAGCTTGCTGCTAACACGCAAAATACAAAAAAATCCACAATATTTAATACGTACCTACTTACTATGTACCTTGCCGGCTGGTCATGTTCTTTTTTTTTTTTTTTCGTCACGAAAACTCAGGTCGAGTACCTATCGCCACGGGGCCGATGATAGGTTATGTCGGGCTCCAACCGACTAAAAACCTGACGGTGTTCCAACGCGCCACTAAGCGGCGGAGCCACGGGAACGTTTGCGCACACTTCCGCGACTCCACCAGTGGTGTTCGTTCGCCGAACTCGCCTTCGGGGGTAATCCACCCCCAAACACTCCGATGGGGACGTGTGGAACACGTCACGCCCTTCATTCCGGGACCTTTGCGTGTGACGGCGAACGACGGCCCGTGTCGCTCACCGCCGCAGGTCCCCTAAGGAGGCAGACGACG
>DWME01007228.1:0-12819 GCA_018244795.1 Parelbella ahira ahira
GTTACTACTTATTCTATCAGCTATCTGCTAGTGAAAGTCCCGTCAAAATCGATCCATCCGTTCCAGAGATTAGCCGAAACAAACAGACAGACAGACAGACAAAAATAAAGAAAAAATGCTATTTTGGTATATGTGCCGCGTATACACATTTGGTAGAAAGCGGTTATTTTAAAATTACAAACAGACACTCCAATTTTATTTGTCTGTATAGATTATCTAATTTATTTAATTATCTAATTTTAACTGTGTGTATCAATATTAAAAAATCCGTAACTGGCTAGTAAAATAGTTTGGATATCGAAGTGCTTATTATTAAAAATATAAACTATTAGGAACGTTTTATCTTCACTTTATCCACTGTAAATTGCACAGAAATGGAAGGAATAGAACGCCACAGTGACCGAACTAAATACAATACAGATAATACTAAAGTAAAGAAGATTGCAAGTACAACTAAGACCAATTCGAGTTCGTAGTACTCTGCCCACGACACGTTCGCAGTGGGCGCACGCAGATGTCGCGCTTCGCCGTGCCGCAGTACGTACTCGATCCACCATAGCGAGCGCTCTAATGGCGTTTGAGGCTGATCGTTCATCCGTTCACGGAGCCTGACTATATTCTCGCGGTACCTGAAATAAAAAAGGCCTCAGGATGTTATTTAGATCGAAATTTTGTAATCACAAAAATTTGGCATAGTCTTAAAAGCTGTAGCTTTTATAATCTGATGTCCGCCTGACAACTGTAAATAACAATACAATACCTTTGAGTGGCCTTTGGGCCCCGTGGTTAGTAAACGTGATTGTTACCTGAATACTACTCGGAACGAATGTTTTTGTGACGAGCATAAGTGTTTGCTTCATACATAACAATAATATTATATGAACTTATTTGTATGAACTTAAATGTAATTTGTCAGCATGTCTCTATTTGACTGCCTCATTAGTCGAGTAGTTTCAAAGCGTGATTGCTGATCGAGAGGTCCTAGGTTCGAAAGCCGGGTCAGGTACTATTAGTTTTTTCTAAATAAGATTTTCTGGTTCAAATTTCGGGTAGTAACTCGGAGTTTAGATCAGTGCCCGGCGTAAGACAATAGGCTCACCACTTATTTATTGTGGAACCTAAACATGACTAGTGAAACGTGGGAGTTCAGTACACTATTCTGCGTACTGTTTTGGAAATTACAGGCGCGAAGTTACGTTTTTTGTAGTTTATGAGCTATCTGGTTATCAAAGTGCAGACTCCGCATAGTTTGACGTCAGGTGGCCGTATTTAAAGATATCCTAACATATTTAGGTAATATTTAATCATAGCAGTCGTGTCAGAAATGTCAGTATACTCGTACAACAAGGTAAACATATACCTACACAAATAAATAAAATTGGTGTGTCTGTTATATTTAAATAACCGTTTTCTACTAAATGTATATATATATATATATATATATATATATATATATAAATACAGTTGCAGTTAGTATTTGATAGCGTCTTAGTCAATAATATTCAAGTAATATAATAATACACATATAATGTGTACATATGTAGAGGGCGCTATTTTTATTTATGTATATTATTGAACTGAGGCATTCCTTCCTTTACTTATACTCACCTCTTATCTGTAATTACGGTTTCAATAGCTCCCTTCAATTGTATTTTAGTAAGTTTAAAGAAATCAAGTTGGAGACCGATTTCTAAATGAACGTATTTTTCGGCATTGTACCACTGGTCGCCTAACATAGGGATGCAAATGAGTGGAACTCCTGCCGTTATTGCCTCATCTGTAGATTGCAAACCTCCTTGCATTACAAAAGCTTTCACATTGGGATGCCCTAAAAGTATGAATTAGGTTTATGTAAAGTAAAAAATACAATACGCAGATAGTAACGCTGATTAAAATTGTACAATGTTTTGTTATCATTATTGTAAACAATATAATGTGTGTTTATCTTGCAATAAACACTAATAAGTGAATATCTTATAGCAACTACATATAATTCTGCGGTCTATACTTACTTAGAAGATCAGACTGTGGTAACCATTTCGAAATTTTGACATTTTCTGGTTTTCCAGAGACTTCGTCATTATTCCACTTAAATAAAATATCGTACGGTAGCTCAGAAAATGTTTCCATTAAAAGTTTAAATTTTTCTGAAGGGAACATCATTGGGTGAACATTCGTACCAAAACTGACGTAAATCACGCCATTTTTTGACGAATCTAAATATGATTTTAGGTGCTGTAAGTAAAAATGTATTGTGAATGCAAAACTGTTTTAAAAGAACTGTCATGAATTTGTACACATATCAACATATGGGTCATTCCATGTCAAATCGACAAATAGTTGGAATTGATCCCTTCCGATTCGGACGAGTTTTGGTCAGAAGTTTTCTTTTAATACATAACGAAGTTTTGCCAAAGGAAAAAAAATATAAAAGGTTTTTTCCAAAAGTTGTGTAAGATTCAAAATGATGCTATTTTTCTTTTAGCTGAACTTTGTTACGTAATAAAAGAAAACTTCTGAGCAAAATTCATTCAAATCGGAAGGGGTCGACCCATGTACATTTGAATAAATGCACCTAAATTGAACGATATAATTACCTGCGGAAGATCTTTCTCCGGCTTTTGATGTAATCCACCCATGAACACAACGTTTGATGGCATTGGCTGATTATCCATCCAAATTGGATGAACGTTTAAAAACAACATATCAATATTATTCATTAAATCAGTAACGGAGGGAATATTTTTCCCAAAAAATTTTTTCAGCATTTCGTCTTCTAACCTAGTGAACATTTTTTGGTGGTACATGAAATAAAAATGATTGTAGTATTCTTCCAATCTCTCCCAAACAGTCAAATTGTATAACTGTCGGCGAAAAGGTATCGGGTAAAAGATAGGATGCGTTGAAGCTCCGATAGCTTCAAGATTATCTATTATCGCACCAAATGAACTAACTTGAATCACTGGCGCTTTAAAGATATATGAATATGCAAGTGCTGGTCTCAAAAAAGCTTCAATAAGTAATAAATCAAACTGTCTTTTCTCATGTATCAATTTTTGTACCTCTTCTGTTTTGAATTGTATTCCGATGATATCAAAAAACGATAGCATTTCCAATATGTCTGATACCCATCCAGTCTTTTTACCGAGTTCAAACTTACTGTCAGTCATTGCAGTAGTAAGTGATTCATGATAAAATCTATAAGACATGTCGTGTAAGTCAATTTCAGTTAGATTTGCAGGTGCTTCTCCTTTCGGGTATGCTGGATCCGTAGTTATCACAACAACTTCGTGTCCACGTCTCGCTAACTCTTGTGTCAGAGGTCTAAACACTACTTGGTGGCTTATCGACGGCGTTGGGAACACAGTCAAGATTCTCGCTGTATTGGCAATTGAAATTCCGATTAAAATATTATGTACGTGTATTAAAATTCTACACATTTTATAAACTTGCAAAATTACTTTTGGATACAATATGTATATTATAGATTTAATTATTACATTAATCTACTATCGTATGTTACAAACGCTATGATGATATTAATGTTGGGTGTTACTTATAAGAAAACATTATGCACGGAAGAGTGCAGGGCCAAGTTCTTATACGTTTCATGTGTATTTTAGTCGAGTCATGTAATATAATTAAAACCATAGTGTCGATTTAGATAAATGTTTAAAATTTTGCAATAAACGAGATGTTTTGTTTTTATGTTGACAAAATATTATTTTTGTTGACACCTCGTTGGTCGCGTAGTTGAAAGCGCGACTATCAATCCAGAGGTCCTGGGTCCAAATCGCGGGTCGGGTACTAATGGATTTTCAAATTTAGGATTTGTAGTAGTGACTAAGAGTTTGGATCTGTGCCCGGTGTATGGAAATAGGCTGACTATTCCATGGGACGTAAACGTAACTAGTGAAACTTGGGAGTGTACTATACTCCTCTGCATACCTCTTTGAGGATTACAGGAATGATATTACGTTTAAAATACTATTTTTAACTTTTGTGTTATGATGTAATGTAAGTTGGCTTTAGTCTGGTTTGGCGCACGTAAAAGGTGTAGTAATGAATTCAGACAACTATGATGAATATCGCCTAGACAGAACACCATTATCAATTTAAAATGAGTTAATTTGTGAGTATTTAAAACAGTTAAACGTCTATGTTCTATTGGTATCCCATAAAAATTAAGTGTTAATAAAAAGGTAGCTCAGTTTAGAACAATATGTTTTGACAAAGCAGTTCAGTCAGCCATTTGGTCGGGTGGCAGATTAACTAATAGCTTAAGTCCAATAATTCCGTATTTCTAATATGAAAAAAATATTATTGTTTATCACTGAATTATCAAGCTTGAAATCGCAAAGTTGGAAATTTTACAAAAATTCAATATGGCTTAAAAATTTCAAGAATTAAGATTGCTTAAATTATCTTCAGTTTTAGTCTTGTCAGTAGCTTGCCCGCTAGCATCAATAGCGCACCTACTTCAATTTAATGAAATACGAGACTAGATAAAAATTTATTGGAATGATACTGCAAAAAATTATAATAACATTAATGAAAGTGATCATCGTATGACTTGGATGTGTATGACACGTGCAATGTTCGATAAGTAAAACAGTCATACTTTAATGGATAAAATACTACTTAATACCTCAATAAGTATTTACGGACATTAAACCAAATATCAATAGTAATTTCTTTCATCTCATATCATAATTATCATGATTTTTCAAGGATGTTTATGCAACTATCGTATAAATGGTAGGTAGCCTCCCTTGCTGATAGTATCAGTTGACGGCCAGAAGTAGTCAGCTGTACACATACAACTTGTACATATATAGTTCTTTATACTATTGTACGGCTATACTCTAGTTATATAAGTTACTCTAGTTATATAAGTGTATGATACATCGTTCGTGTTATAAACGTGAAAATCACGCGATCGACTTTATTGAGTGATACCATATTATCATACTGATATTCTGATAATGTTATCTATTTAATTGATAAATAATCGACAAGAACAAATTTGTCTAAAGGGGGGACAAGTTAATTAATATCATACTATTGATCTTGTTACAATACAATTTAATCTTACGATCTTGTTAAGATATTCTCTTTAGCAATTTTTAATTACAGCCTTTATATTTGTATCTCTATTATTAACTAAACGTTTTTCGCTAAATTCTATAATTCATCGATAAACTATAACGTTTTACTTACCTACGTTCTCATTAACGAAAAGCGTTTTCCATATGCGCTTGGAATTTATTAATTTATTTAATTTTAATTTTTGATACAGATTGACATCAAGAATCAACAAGAAACGAATAATTTCTTCGTTGAAGTATGTTATGATTAAAGTTTGTAGTAATATCATTTCAATGTATGTAAATATGATTTATCCCTCAGATATCCGCATCCGTCAAAACCAGCAGAGTTGACTTTGTCCTATCTAGATGGTAGTGGATGGATTCAGATTGCACTGAAGTCCTCAGATGTTACAAATAGAGGTAGCCGGTGCCTAATCTTTACTTGAAATTGCCCACAATAAATACATTAGAGGAATATATGTACATTATTATAGAAATGACCTTTTACCAACGGCTCCTAAGTTAAAGTGAAGCTTATAGGACACTATTTTAACAGATGTGGTGCAGGTTAATAATAGAATGGAAAAGCTGGTCTCTCTTATACAGAAGTCCAAGAAACGTAGTTGGAAATAGAGTCGCACAACCGAGATGCGTCACGTAAGAGATGTTTCAAGTTGTATGGAGCAAACAGTTAAACGACTACCTGATATCCCATCATGAGACAGGGAAGTGTGTTCTTTATCCGCTCCGATGCGAATAAAGTTGGACATAATACTGTGGGTTTGTTTGAAGTTAAAGTTTTACGTACAGTATGAACGAACTCGTTACAATACACACGTTATAAACGTGGAAATCACTTATCACATTTATTCTTAACTGATTACGGTATTGTAGGTTATCTTTGTTATAATCCTTTATCTGGCAATTTGTTTTGATAAAAATCCAACAGGGACATTGCTGACAAAAAGGGGACAAGTTCCATTTATCCAAATATTTATGTACAAAATCTTAAAAATAGTTTAAGTATTAAATTTTCAAACAAATTTTCTTCTGTGTTATATATGTGAACAGAATTTTCTGATAAAAATAATAATCTTTCAAATTTTTTATTATCGCCTTTAAGAAAAACTGTCATATCTCTAAGCGAGCGGGTAAATTATTACGTTAAAAAGTCTTTCTAAATTATGCGATTTCTATATAATTGTCCCACTTAATTCAAAATAATTCATAATTAACGAAAATGAAAGTAATATTACATACACTTTGGCCTCAACTAAATGATGAAAATGTATACAAATTATATTAAAGTATTAACGATCACAAAAGTGTAAAAAGATGTACTGTCTTATAAAAGTATACAAATATCTCCTATTAGTTTGTAAAAAAAAATAATTCAACTCCATGATGCCGCTTATAAAGACTGGCCCGAACACCTCGCAGGCGCACATTAATACATTGATAAAAAATTCGGCTTACCAAAATAACTACAGTGTTTGTCTTTATACGACATATTTGTATCTAAAATATTTCGTATATTTTAAAAATGTGTAGAATTTTAATATTTGTGTATAGTATTTTAATCGTGATTACATTTGCAAACACAGCAAAAATATTGGCTGTGTTCCCAACGCCATCGATAAGCCATCAAGTAGTGTTTAGACCTCTGACACAGGAGTTAGCGAGACGTGGACACGAAGTTGTTGTGATAACTACGGATCCAGCGTACCCGAAAGGGGAAGCGCCGGCAAATCTAACTGAAATTGATTTACACGACGTGTCTTACACATTTTATCATGAATTAGTCGCTGCATCCCTAAGTAACGAATATGAAATCGGTAAGAGATCTAAGTGGGTATCCCAATTGCCGGATCTACAATCGTTCTTGAGCGTCATCGAAGTACAAATGAAATCTGTAGAGATACAAAACTTAATTCGTGAAAAGAGGGAATTTGATTTATTACTTATTGAAGCGTTTATGAGACCAGCAATTATATATTCATATATCTTTAGAGCACCAGTGATTCAAGTTAATTCATTCGGTGCGATGATAGACAATCTCGAAACTGTTGGCGCTTCAACGCATCCTATCTTTTACCCGATACCTCTTCATCGTCGGTTGTACAATTTGACATTCTTTGAGAAGATGGAAGAGTACTACTATCATTTACAGCTATTGCGATTCAACATAGGTATTGATCGTGTAGAAAATGAGATGTTGCAAAAAATCTTCGGCCAAAATATTCCTTCTGTTAATGACCTCATGGATAATGTTGATATGTTGTTTTTAAACGTCAATCCAATGTGGATGGATAATCAGCCAATGCCACCTAATGTTGTGTTCATGGGTGGATTACATCAAAAGCCTGAGAAAAATCTTCCTGAGGTAGCTATAATTTTCAATAAGAATGAATGAATAATTGAATGTTAATTTTGGTCGGGCATTATTAGGTATTTCTGACTTGATATTTGGATCTGTGTTCGATGCGGGACATAAACGTAACTGATAAAGACGTGTGAGTGTACTACACTGCTCTGCTTACGTCTTCGGATATTACAGGCATAACGTTACGTTACGTTTCGTATATGAGTTGGTGTAGGTTTATATAATATGATTATTTATTTTATGTGAGTATATTGCAACTTCGTAATTGTATTTTTTTGGCAGGACCTAAAATCGTACTTAGATTCCTCAACGAATGGTGTGATCTATGTAAGTTTTGGTACGAACGTCCACCCATTTATGTTTGATCCAAAAAGATTAAAAGTTTTGACTGAGGCATTCTCTGAGCTGCCATACGACATTTTATTTAAATGGAATGATGACGAACTGTCTGGAAAACCGAAAAATGTCAAAATTTCAAAATGGTTGCCGCAGTCTGATCTTCTAAGTAAGTGAAAGTATTTAATTTTTTCACCCCCTTTTACCGTTCCACTGCGGGACACAGATCCCATCTCTAAATGAATTATCTGTATTGATATTTACGGTGTTTTTTTGCATTTGTTGCAAGACATCTCTATTAAGCGAATAGGACATAGCAGAGTTTGCTCTTCATTAACATGCTTTTTTCTCCTTAAATCAACCAGATTCATTTTTCTAGGACATCCAAACGTGAAAGCTTTTGTCATGCAAGGAGGGTTGCAGTCTACAGATGAAGCAATAACGGCAGGAGTTCCGTTGATTTGCATTCCCATGTTAGGTGACCAGTGGTACAATGCCGAAAAATATGTGAAGTGGCAAATTGGTCTCCAACTCGACTTAGTAACGCTCACCAAATCACAATTAAAACAGGCTATAGAAATCGTAATCACTGATAAAAGGTGAGTGAAATTCTAAGTTTATATATACATATAACTATAAATATTTATAAACATACTAGCTATGTATAACTACCCGTTATCGAACAATTTAACTATCAAATCCAGAGTACGGTCTTCTAGTACTTTCCAGTATTAGGAGAGCGTTCAATGCATCCTTGGTATGGGCATGAAAAAACAGCGATAATTATTCAGAATAATATTTTATGTTAAAATTCAAGACATTTTTTCCAATTTGAGGTTGTATCTATAATATTGGGTAAAGGCCAAATTTGGACAGCAGGGTGAGTGGTTTTTTATGTCAAATTTGTGTTCATGAATATTCGAGTTCATAACACTCACTACATTCTCGATAAGCTTTCTCTATCTTCATTCTTTCATAGTTAGAACTGTAGGAGTGGACTGGAATTTGAATTTACTGTCACTATGTTATGTACTAAATCGACAGAATACACATGAAAACGTTGCAATAAATTGTTTAGCAATGAAAATTAGTCAAGAAGGACATGTCATTGGAAAGATTGCAACTTACGCGCGCCTTTCTTCTAATTCACTCTTGTTTACATTCTAAATCACGAAGAAAAGCTCATCTCTTATCCAAACATTGAATTGGAGTTTTTGTAAAACGATCTCAACATTCTCAACATTTGACTTACACTAACTTCGAAAAGTTTTACATGGCCGTGTAAGAAAGCCTGTATTGTACTATTAGGTTGGTTAGTCATTTCTCCTAATGTATACTTTAGCAACTTTCGCTTCGTTATTTTTAAGTTTTGTTCCATACAGGCGATTGACAGCGTGCCCGAAATGTTATTATCTTTAATTATTTCGATTTCCTGAATATTCAATTAATCACTTATAAACTGTACATAATGCAGCTCTGAAGTCATAATTAAAA
The DNA here is from genome assembly GCA_018244795.1 of Parelbella ahira ahira. NCBI lineage: Eukaryota > Metazoa > Arthropoda > Insecta > Lepidoptera > Hesperiidae > Parelbella > Parelbella ahira. The sequence goes on from DWME01007228.1 coordinate 9,304, forward strand.
ATTAACCTGTCTCATTAGCGGATTTTTTTATTTTTCCCTATTTTACCTCGAATTATAGTTACCTATGTGATATATTTCGGATGTATATTTTCACTGCATTGACAAACTGGTGGGTTTCTATTACAGTTACCGTGAGAATATAGTCAGACTCCGTGAGCGGATGAACGACCAGCCTCAAACGCCGCTAGAGCGCGCGCTATGGTGGATTGAGTACGTACTGCGGCACGGCGGGGCGCGACATCTGCGTGCGCCCACTGCGAACGTGTCGTGGACAGAGTATTATGACATCGAATTGGTTTTAGTTGTACTTGCAGTTTTGTTTATTTTGTCGGTAATATTTTTGTATTGTGTCATGTCATTATGGTATTTTATTTTTCGTCGATTGCCAGTAAATAATCGTAAAATAAAACGGTCTTAATGGCTGTATTTGTAGTTAATAAATGCTTGACATACAACTTGATCCGTGATATTGATGTATACTATAGAACTGTCAATTTTTTTTTATGAATAGGGTAACAAGTTGTGCAAGAAAACCACCAGTGGTCGTTTCCTCATGTGGACTTCAATAACAAGTTGAATTTCAATCAATCACGCAAGCATTAGTGAAGCGCCAAAACGTAGTCAAACATTAATTAAGTGTTAGATCTTGAATCAAATCATCATTTCATCATCAAATCGAATCATTTTGAAATTGAACAAATATAAGATAATTACTTTGAATACAACAAACGATGCTGTTAAGTTACTGATTAAAATGACTTCTGCTTAAGTGACAGACTAATTGAAATGAGAGTTTTTCTTTCAAACATCGTTAATTTTGCTTATATAATTTTCACATATTGTACATCCAATAAATACCTATATTCCTTCAACAAATTAATCTAAATGAGTTGTCAACACTTGATGTATTGACTTATTATGAGAACAAAAGAACATAGCAAGCACTCAGATACAGTTATTGGCTGTCAAGCAGATAAAGTAGGTACCTAAGAGATAATATGTGAATCAAAGGCTTTTGTAATATTTCTTTATTCAATTAGAAGTAAAAGATGTTTCACAATAACTTCTTTCCCTATACGCTTTTGAAAATATTTCGTTTTAGCAGTGTTTGAATGTGATTTCGTGTAGCGCTCATCCTTTTATTTAATTCCGTGCTTTAATATAGATATACATATTTTTTATTTTTATTAAAATAAGTACAAATGTTAGAACTTATTGTTTGAAAATAATCTTGGAATTTTGGTAGAGATTCTATTTAAAATATTATATTTTAATTTGTTACATTGTGTCCATTATTTAAATCGGACAATTTGCTTTATCTCTGTTGTATTCGTGACAATGAGATTTTATGTACAATGTGACTCAAATGTCACGTGTCAATGTCATATGTAAATAAACGTACAAGGACTTATACTAGATTAACTTATGTACGAGTACAAGTGCCTCTCTTGTACTGTATCACGCGCGATATATGTATTTGTGAAGTTAGCAACAAATGTAAGGAAATATAAATTAAATTAATATTAGCTGTTTTTACCCAGTGCACGGAGTATGCGTTGAGAAAATTTCAGCCTTTATGTAATATCGAAAATCTAGCAGTCACGGGCTCTAAACAAGGTCTTATAATGAACATCTCTTGCCTGCCTGATATAATCAAAAACTTTGTAATTAATAAATTATTTTTATAGCCTTCTTTGGGTTCGACATAATAAATTAAATAAAAAAAACGTAACATCACGCCTGTAATCCCGGAAGGGGTAGGCAGAGGAGTGTAGTACACTCCCACGTTTCATCAGTTACGTTTAAGTCCAAAATAAATAGAAATAAAATTATAAATAAATAACTTTAAGTAAAAATAAATAAGTTCAGTATAAATTAAATAATAAATGATTAAAAATTTTATACACGACTAATAGATTGAAGCGAAAAGTGACTATGATGAAAATTGTCTTTCACACAACATTATCCAAAGTAATACTTTAGAAGGTACTAGCGACCTGCCCCGGCTCTTCACGGATTTAATCAAGTTCATCACGCCGGGCGAAACCGGTGCGGGTCATTAGTATATTATTATGTAAGTATATATTGTTTCATGACTGCAAATAATCAAATCTATAAATTCGTTAAAAGGTCTACTTTGTTAAAAGGTATAAACAATATGCGTTTTCGAATATGCTCAAATTATAACCTCAATAAATAATTAATTGTTAACAGCATCTCAATGAATATTTGTTAATAGTAGGTACTATATACACTAGACCATGATTGTGCTCGTTACACGGTGTGCACGTGTTCAATAAACACGTGAACACCATACATCTTCAGTTTTTATGTACGAGTAAATGATTTTTTTGTAAACCTTATCTCTGTGTTGTCTCATTACCTATCTGCTTGTTGTGATAAAAGGCAGACAGGGACTCGACTGTTAAAAAGGAACAAGTTGCTTTGATGATATACACTCATGTATGAACTGAACTGTATACACTCTGTACTACATTGTTAAGGAGTTTCACCAGTTACATTTCACCAGTTACGTTTTAACGGCCCATGGAATAAGTGGTGAGCATATTGACATAAAGCATATTGAAGTCAATCTTGAAGTAAGTCTATCCTAAAATTGATGACTTAGTGGAACATAATAATTTTTAGTTTCGTCGGTGATCAACAGTGTCGAATTATGTATGTACGATTTTGTGTGTTAACAGGACTTGTTACTTACCGTGCAGAGCTCTAGGATTATTTTATTAAACTCTTGTGTTAAAAATCATGTCAGTTACTCATTGCATATTATATATTTTTTATCTCATAACTTAAGCTACCCGATAGGTTTGTCTAAGTACCTACATTGCTAAATTATCACATTTTTAATAAGTACTAAATTATCCTATTTTTAATTTAAGTGTGGTCTCTAATGTATGTGATAGCCAGGTAATCTGATAACTTTATAAATATATTAATAAAATTACTATACTGCATAGGTGTCCAATTGCCAATCTCAGGCAACTTGCGTTATATTGTATCACAAAGTTATAAAAAGAAAATCTATGAAAGTCAAAGAAACAGCTGTTTATTATGTGGGAATTTTAATCACACTACTTTGTCGGTTATTTTGTGAATAATCAATTGGATCCTATAAATATCAAAGTTGCGTTCTTAGGTACTTTGCCCGCACGATCGAACGCATTAATTAATATTTTGTTATAAAATAAAGCGCATCCTTTATCATTTAAAATTATTTAGTAGTAGCAAGACACAGTTAGAAATAATTAGAAGTATAATATTTAAATAAGGAGATGTTTTTTTTAACTTTTAATATGTATAGAATTTTTGTAGTCGTTTACAATGTGTTAACCGTAGTTACATTTGCCAACTCAGCAAGAATCTTGGCTGTGTTCCCAACGCCATCGATAAGTCATCAAGTAGTGTTTAGACCTCTGACACAGGAGTTAGCGAGACGTGGACACGAAGTTGTTGTGATAACCACGGATCCAGCGTACCCGAAAGGAGAAGCACCTG
>DWME01007229.1:0-12818 GCA_018244795.1 Parelbella ahira ahira
TGCAGATTGAATTAGTACGGTCCGCGAGAGAAATAACACCGAGAGATAGATTTCGCTAATGAACAACACGGCAACTCTGAAAACATTGTAATAACCACTGACTATTAAAGTCCTTTTAGTTATTAATAGATTTCTGTTAGTTTGTTGTGACGGTCTTATTATATAAAAACGTCTTTATCGCACGATCAGTCTGCCTCAGTCCAGGGCCGCACATAGACTTTTCCTACGGAGAGCCATTGTGCGCTTTCATAGGTCGATTTTGTCAAAAATTCCCAATGATGGGTATACGCATTGAGAATAGCTCTAAATATTAGTGTATAACAAATAATCGAAGGCAGCAGGGTTAACGGAAAGTGATGTTTGGGTAATGTGGCTGGCTTTCCTAAATATAAAAATATATAATTGTATGCAAATCGCAGTCTTAGTGTTGCGGCGTGTGGTCTTAAATGAACGTTTTTAAGAATTATGCATGAAAGAAGCCTCAAGTCGCTCTTCATTTGAAATTCTGAAAGACTAGATGCCCCAAGTAAAGAGGTTTTTTTTCGATGTCATTAGTCAGCGTGGATAGCCAGACTACTTAACCCAAATAATAATTCACGATAAATTGTACGCAACGAAAAGAACAGTATTATGGCCGCGATAAATCATTCATTCATACTCCGATTCATTCATTAGTTCACTTGATGAAAAATAACCGAAAATGTAATAACCCTACTTTTTCACAATATACATACACACATATAATATCATTCACTAAAATATTAAATAATATCCTTAAAAGTAGTGCAATATCTGTTAGACAGACACCTATTATCATAAAACATTTTTGGTGTAATCTAAGTAGCCATTTTTTTATAAGTATGACATTATGTAACAGTTCTCTAAGTTACGTGAAGTAGTCTATTATTACCAACATTTTACTGTAGCACGTTGAGATTTGATATTAATAAGGGATTACGCTGATAGTTTGCGTGGAAACAATTAAAACTTCAATTTCCATCTTCGAAAACAAACATGCGAGGAAAAAATCGACATAATATTTGACTCGGAATCGGTGTGGGTACTATAATCGGAGGGAAAGTATAGCTACAGCAATTTTTATAAAGAGGAAAAACAATAACTGGAGGCGAGGCGCGGGGCCGCTTTTAAGGCCCATAAATCAAAACACGGACAATATTTTCGGGCATAACGCGAAGCGGGCACTTTCAGTGCGGGATTTTTTCGGGACACATTGGGATTAGTGTTGTTTTTACGATTCACTACTACGTTCCTTTGTTTCTTTATTGGGGCGGTCGTAAAGGGTAGCGAGGCGCCTTGTGTCGCGCCGCACACCGCGCCCGCTAACGGAATTAATCTGACGTTAACGTTTATGTTCGCATTGGATTCACTCGTAGCGTACTACAAGAAAAATACAAAAAGAGGGTTTCAAAACAATATCACAGAGTTTAGTTATTTACTATCTTTTCATCTCGTACCTACTCCAGTCGCGCTTCGAATAACTCCAAGAGTGGCAAGCGACAATATAAATTACTTTTATACATTACATGTGTAACGCCGTCGCGCCTTAAATAACATTTGCGCTGAGTACGATCGTATATTCATATTATTCAATATGAGTAACATGGTATTCGCTCCTACATAGCTCCGGGCACGAACGGAATGAGATTCTTCCTTTGTGCCCTCATATTTCATCCACCTACCTCTGAACGCACCTAGAACTGCAATATCGCGCAACAATCCAAAGTAAATCTTACTCCAGCAGATTAGAGCTCCGTTTCGATTGGTGCATGTCTTTGATGTAACTAACACAATGTTCGCACTGTGAACATAGGAAAATTTGCTCCGAGGAAATTCGGTTCAGAGAGACGATGTGTACCTGATAATTCAGCTGAAATCGATTTACCACGGGCTGGAGGAGCATATTGTTTAATATCGGCAATCCGGTTAAATGAGAATTTAAAAGCTTCGCGGCGCACCGAACGCGCTCGTAGAACTTTATATCGCGAACACAATGCCCGTATTTGGATAACAATATGTAAAGGAAGCTCAGCAAACATCGGCTAATTAATTAGTTAATATGTGAATGGCATTATCAACTACGAGTGCACATTGCTTTGGGATATAAGCCGTTATTTCAGAGGTTTGAAATTCTTACATGCAATCTGTCAATTGCACACGTACTGTACAGTTGGCGTAACTCTGCATGCACATGTATGTATTACATATAAGCACTTTCTTTCTTTCGGAAGTGATAAGAATGCTTTACAAAAAAATAATCAGACAGAGAGGTGGAGAAATGCGAAATCAATGTAGCGTATGAGAAGCCATAGCTGCAACAATCGTGTGTTGTACGAAACCGGACGAAGCGTTACTTCGGCGGGGAATAAAGTCATCGAAATCGCAGTCAATCCACCGCTCGTTATGACGTGACAAATCGGCGACATTTTTTCCCTCTAGCCACTTCGTAAATTAGCGTGATCAATTGTTCTCCTCGGTTCATCTTAACCTCATCTGTTTCCGTTCGCCGGCGATGTAGTTGTCTCCTTCTACTCGGAATTAAACGAGACCGAGGGAACTTTCGCTCGCTTTTTATTTTGCACATTTTTTTCAGCGGCAATTGTTTCACGACTGAGCCGACTCCGCTAATCAAAGGTAGTCACAGATAATTAAAGTCTTTAATGAGGTTATTTACTTCTTGAGCGCAATAAAGGAAGGAATTAAAGACGTCGAATTCTGTGCAAATGTAGTATCTACCTACTTAAACAACTATTAGAGATAGTTTAATTTACTAACGAGACATTTATTGACCCTTATGTAAGTATAGCTGCGAGTATTATCAGCGATTTGTCATTATGAGTTTGGAATGCCCGATTAGTTCATATTCAAGTCTGTTACTGACTGTTATGCGAGCACGCAATATGGATAGCACCCCCGCCCCCTGCGCCCCGCCGGCCAGGGATAGATAACGCAATTACGGTCCTGTTATTAAGCGACAGCTATTATTCATTGCTAAGACCTTGTATTCATCAGAAAACGTGCAACGCCGGATGCTATTTCTGTTCAGAGCTCGCGAAATCAGTGTTCGCGTTTTGTTTATGTTCAGCGCGTGACGGTTCGGGAACTGCGCTTTTTAAATTCGATCCTACTTTCAGTTATATTGCATTATCAAGTCCAGGACAGCGCGCGATGGCTCTCAATAAAGGAGGTCTACGTCTAGCAGTGGACTGAGATAGATTGAAACATGTTTGGAACAAACCTAATTTTTCATACCCAATATGTATACACAACAAAATAATTTCAAAGGTTTTTCCCTCAATGTTTGCTCTTAATTGAGCTTTTGTTACAATTGCTGATAAATCTGTCACAAAAAAATGACACCCTCATCGTGTATTTTCACATGCTGACCATATAACTTGAAATATACATAGGTAATTTGAAAGCCCTGATAAGACAATAGACCAGTGAGGCTACATACTAGTAATTAATAACAAACTATTCTATACAATTGAAAGCAAATAGGATTCAAAATTAGGATTTTATAGAAGCCAAGAGTTTGTTAAGGAATGGAACCGTTCGCTACAAAATATTATAATAATCAGACAATTTCAATTATACAAATTATACGGGATTCAAAATGTTTGTATATGATTGAATTGCTTGTGGTTCGTCGCTAGGCGGAGTTATGATAGGAATCTGTACATATTAAACATTAGGCAACACAAAGCACGGACACAAATTAACACAACGTTCCGATCGATATCGAACCTCTAACAACCGGAATTTCATATATCACACCAGCCACCACAATTATTAGGGAATATAGATTGACAATCTAACCAATACCCGTTTCGATGATTCAACAATAATGTACACAATGAAGCCCGCATTTATAAAGTGTAATTATACCTGCGGTATTCATATATTGTGTATTTATATTGAACGTATTTACACAAGTATTCATATCGTTGTTGTAACGCTTTATCTCGAGACAATGCCGTTAACGCTATCGTTAAAAATCCGTAACTGAATGCGCTTACTAAGTTTTATTATTGTTAAAGTCTGTCTAACTTATACCATTACTCTCTTTATCGCTGAAATCAAGTTGAAAGACATCGCTTTTAAAAATACAAGCACATTTTGTATTCGACTTTTCCCTATTAATATACATACATTCGTGCAATGTAACTTTTTTGTATCCAGTACCTACCTAACAACGGAATTGTACAAAATTGTAGAATTACGTTAAAATAGTTGTTTTCTATTACATACTTGTACTGCAAGTAGAAGTAGCACTGGTCGCAGTACGTTAAGTATTACAGTCCATAAAAAGAATGAAAGATCCTAATTTAAAAACCTAACACAATTTGTTCTGCAAAACAATTTGATATCACATTTTAAACGAGGTTATCGTATTTCGTAATAATCGGCGGCTGTTAATTACTCCATAACGTTAATAACAAGATAATATAGCGGGCCAAGGCTCGGAGGTATTTCTGTTTATGTTGGCGAAAGCTTAAAGAGAACAATAAAAACATGTGAAATAAGCTCGGAGAGCGGGCAGAATGGATGTAATAAAGAAATAGCTTCAGTGAAACGCGCTTTGCGTGAATAATTCGGTGCCTTCGTCTTTGGTGCACGGAGAATAATATCCCGTACGTACTTGTATATTTAGTATGCAGGGTGCTTCGAATAATAGTAATATTTTCGGGGGCGGTGAGGGTGCGAGAGGGAAAATGCTCACCCGGCTATCGGAGGCATTTTTAAATGAATTATAAATTTTAAGGTAACGAATGTTCAGTGAGAGAAAGAGAGAGCTCTCTACGGTTTTTCCGGAAGCCAAGAGCTACGTTAAAAATGGAGTTGTTCGCTTCGCAGTATTAACTTAATTTCGAATTAAAATTTGCACAAGTCTCAAATGTACACTACGATTATTGTGCGAGTTTTAAATTGTAGGTACAATCCGAGTTGCAACTGTATAATTGGATAAAGAAATTTTCCACTTTGTGTTTAAAGGAGAAAATTGTCGAGTTTATGTAATCGTCAGTTCGTGATTCATTCAATTATAAATGCCCTAAATAACACGATGTTTTATTACATAAAAATAGTGAGTAAAAATCTTGTAATTGGCTGAAAATGCTATCGTGACTGTGAGGCGGTCGCGTGCGTCACGCTACGAGACGCAATGGTCGCGTAGCGCCATGACTTTGTGCTACACAACCCTTGCAATGTAATGTAACTTAATTATTTATTCAAACTATTGTAGCTCTCCTTCAGAACCGGCAGAGCATAGGCCACTCCTCGGGTGTTACAAATATCCAAAGGCGACGGTAACCGCTTACCATTATGTGACTCGTTCTTCTGTTTGCCAATTATTTTGTAATTTCTTTTTACCCAAGTCAACTCTGGGTAGAAGGTGACGAGGTTTGTGATTGTAGTGAAGATGATAATCGTACATGTCAACTCCGGATTTAATTGTAATACACTATGATATTTATACATATATTTTATACACTTACATTTCTGATCTGCGCTTTGATTCATCTCACCTGCGGGAATGCACAGTATGGAGGCTGATCAACACTTCATCACGCTGTCAAAAGTTATGATCAGGTAAACGTGATTCCCACATACACTGTTAAACAGCCTTATACAAATATGTCGCTCTCCAATGGTGGATAAAAAAAGTCAATACAAAACAAAACACTATCGTTCATTCTAAATGCCCTTTTAAGTTAAAAACGAGCGAGCTCTACTGACAGTAGTCGCATATGATGTGTAATATTCGAGATATCATCTTATTAATAAATTGCCCCATCGTAATATAAATGGACTTTAATTTCCGTCACAAAGTTCAAGAAATTTTCTTCAATAGTGCGTAAAGATTACTCACTCATATATTTTTAATCAAAATTAAAAATATCAATTGAGCAGCGACATAAATTGGCCTCAAAGTTGAAAAAAACAATAATTACAAAAAGTTTAAATGTAGTTCGCTTTTGTAATCATTTGATTTCAGGAAAACTCAGCAATAAAATGAATTTAATATAACGCAAGTAATCACTAACATTGATAAGTTAAGTGATTGGTCGCTATACTGATAGATTTGCCACAAATTTATAAAACTACCGGTTTTACTCACCGAGAGAGATCTCGGTGCCCCGTTGGTCGATTGGTTTCAAGCGAGTCTGCTGATTAAGAGGTCTTTGTTCGATTTGGATCGGGCACAGTCTTATTGGGTTTTTGTAACTTCAATTTCCCAGTAGTAGCAAGGAGTCTGGATTTATGCTTGGTATATGGCATTAGCCTCACCCCTTATTCCACGGCGGGACATATTATATATTATTATAAGAGCCCTGGCATGAAAATATGCCAGGGCTCTTACGGGATAGGCAGTGAACAGGAAGGATCAAATGTATCTATCCTTACAGAGATAACCAGCTTTATCCACGTTCAATACTCTTCGTACACGCTCGCCGGTTTCAGAGACTTCCGACTCCTCCTATCAGCCAATATCTGACCTATTTGGTCAAAATATATGAGTATTGGCCTATATGTATAATACAGCGCATGGCATTTATATACATATGTATATACAGTGATAGTCCAAAAGCGCATAATCCTTAAAAGATATTTTACACAAAAATAAACATCTTTTTAACTCAGCGAACTTTTAATATTCCAAATGGTAAGATATCTGAAAATTATTAAAATTCTCTCTTTAAATACTCTCTCCTTTACTGAACTGAGCACTTCGCTATTAAGCAGCATCGGCGCGGAAGGAAACCCACCTGTGTGAATAGTTATTCAATTCAGCGCCTATTCGGACTTAATAATTATGAATATGGCCAGAGCTAAAGAGATTATAGTCGAGATAATTTGCTTCTAGATTCCTTTTCATAAGATTCAGGAAGCACTGATAGACAGATTTTTTTTTAGAACTAGACTCCGGCGACTTTAATCGCGTGTATTCTGCTGTCCCGTGGGATTTTCGAAATCAAAGTTTGTCTAAGATCATAAATGTTACCTGTATCTCCTCTTGGACGTTTCTTTCAAGAGAGAACATTCAGTGTAAACTTACATCCCATTTTACTCCCTGAGGATTGGGGTTTTTGAAATCCTCTCTTGGTGGTTGTCTACGTCATAAATGTTACCTGTAGATATCGCTTTTACCTGTTTCAAAAGCGATGAATGTTCGCACATACTCTCTTCTCCATTTTCCACCTCATCATTCTTCCCGTCCATACCAGTGGAGGTTATTAAATTCACCCTTTAGTGATAATTAAGGCCACTAAAATATGTCCCTATCAAAAGTTCTACGTTTTTCCATTCAACAATTGAGGTTTTACGATGATGGAGCAGCCAATGAGTCGGAACTAGACAAAGTTACGTACTTATAACAATCGACATTTGTGCATTAATTGCATTTTCTTTACGAACTGCTACCGCTGTTCTCCCTTTAAAAGCGGGCCGTAATTAATTAAGAGCGAAATGGAAAATGTCTGAAATTGCAGTTTTGAGTTGGCAACTGAAAGGCAGTTTAAATAAACATAAAAGTTCAAAGTGGGTACAGATTTATAATAAAACTCACCATTTACTCGTACAAGCGGTTTGACGTTCCGAACTAAGATACACTTTTGCGCGGTATTATATTATTCGGTTTTAGCAATTATATGGAGCGAGTCGGTGGCAAGGTAGAAACAAGGTGAAATACATATATAGTCAACACGTTGTAATCTTGTTAACGTATTCCACCTTGTTAGGACTGAAACGAAACTTAAACTGAATACAAAACTTAGTCGACGCTGACAGGAAGATTTGGCGGTATCTAAGCATTTATGTGATTCTACTCTGTGCTTAAGCACCTATACAAACTCTTGTTTCCGTCTATGACAATATTGCATATTTTATAAAACAAAATCGTAATATTTTAACGCACGAAATGTACACTAAAATACTGAACCCTTACAATACGTGGTCCAATATCTGTGCTATGTACAATATATATATGTATGTGCTAAAATATATGGGCTCTGTAGGAAAATAATTATTTTTAACGCAAAATTATGCATTTTAGTACATAGAGTATGTACACTATAACATGAAGTATTGTCAAAGGGAGTTTGCCAGTAAATTGTTATGATTTTTCAATTTATGAAACTGCAAAAAACTTTTGTGACGTCCCTTCCCGAATCCTAACGACAGGAGAATAATAGAATCATTGGCAGCGAGTGACCGCCGTGCCCGGATATAACCTGTCGTTCATTTGATTGACAGATTTGTTTTCCGGATAATAGAGTTACCCCGGACTTTGAATAATCCTCTGAACAATTTAGTCGACACGTTGACAACCACTTTAGAAATACATGCATGATTGACTATAATGCCTATTTTAACTATTAACCATTGTAGATTTCTCGTATAGTATTATTATTATATCGTAACACTAAGTCTGTTACGGGATAGACAGGCACATAATGGCAAATATATCCATACAGACCTAACATGTTTCTTCTATTGTACATTCAATTATTTTTTGCATATGAACACGTCGGTTTCTTTTTTTTTTGCATATTTGTCAATGATTTCTCAAGCGATAGTTATGATTTTTAAATTTTGCCTTCCTAATAATCTATTTTTAACCTTGTCAATTGTTCTGTATATAATATACGTAGAATCGGAATAAATTGCTCTATAGCTGAAGATTTTCTATCAAATAACAATGATGCCCATTATTAATTAATCCATATTGCTTTCACTCACCTCGATTCCCCGGCATTACGGAATCAATGGAGGTAGAAGCTAGCTGCCCGTTCCGGATGTAACCTATTATTCTCTCAATTAAGAGTGTATTGTCGGGAGTTTCCTGCGGAGTGGCCAATAGGGAGTGCAATTAGTATTTTTGCAAAGAAGAAGAGTAATTACCGTAGACGAATATTGACGTAAATACGCTTTTGAATCTAACATCAATGTGTTTTTGAAATGATAAGGAAAACTTCATGTCACCCATTCATGTCCGTTGTTACCACAGTTAAATTACCACCTTCATTATCATCATCCTCAACAAGAACACTTTTATCACTCACTTCATTGTTTATCACGGGTCTCTTCTCAAAATGGGAAACGTTGAGCCCATAGTAGAGCTGCGCTGACCAAGTGCGTGTTGCCATACTTCACACGTCTTAAAGAACTCTATAGAGAATTTTAAGTGGGCAAGTTCAATTTCGATATTTCCCTTCATCATGACAGTTCGAACTAAGCTAAATACTGTACATTGTTTATTGTTGAACGACAGGTATTAAACCACGTCCGATGTCGTAAGTGTGGTTTTATTATATGAGACAGACAAGTTAGCCACTAATTAGTACGGCCGAAAATCATCGCTGCAGCAGCGTGGTCGAATATCCTTTAACTTCACGCCCACTCACGGAAATTGTACCATTAATATTAGCAAGCTATAGGACTTAAAACGGTTGAATCCGTATATTGACATTGATCAGGGTAAAAAAGACGCTAATGTTGTCGAAACCTAAATTAAGAGTTTGTTTAGGACAGCGTTCGCTCCTAAAAACACTAACATTTATGTCATTAGTCCAGATGGACCGCAGACCTAGATAGGTCCTAACAAAATAATTAAGGGTTTGCGAATGGTTAATAAACCTTACACTTATATATTTCACATGTCATTAATATATTACCTAACGTAATTTTCATACCATCAACAAATATAAACACAATCGAAAGTAATACAATCAATCTATTATCTACTAGCTTATACCCGCGACTTAGTATGCGTTCTTAATGATGTTAACAATACATTTAAGATACAGAGAACAAGACGGCTGTTACTGCATTCATAACGGCAAATCTTTATCATTTTATTGATAAAAAATAATTACTTAAATTGAAGATTCTCGCTTGGGGCACAGGCCGCGGGAACCGAACAACTTTGTTTAAAATGACAAATTGAAAGCCACGTCGACGTTGACTCCGATACGGGAGCGAAGCCTAATAAAATCGATGGGCCGAGCGGCTGGTCGCCGCGCCCGGATATGACCTGTCACTCGCTCCGCTGATAGATTTATTACGTAACGTAAGAGCTACCAGCCTGGACTAGACGGCCAAGACTGTACCTAAAAATCTCAAAATAACATTCCAAGCTTAGATGTGACGAATATTTTAATCTGTATTAGTCACACTAGAATAAATAATTTAGGGTTGAAGTCGCCTTTGTATACCTAGCATTTGCAGACATTCGTTTACCGCTCTTATTATTATTATTAAATTGTCACGCCATGTTCCTAAAGGGTTCGGCAGAGAGTAACGTCTCGGTCACCCTCGGCACCGGCACCATCAACATTCGCAGTATCTGTTCAGTCGTTACCGTGTCTTGGTAAACCTAGCGTAGGACGCCGCCCAGCTACTCGTAGATGGAGTGACACAGTGGCTGGCCTTTCAAAACATTCAAATAAAATGAATAAATCGAACATCAGGAAACTATATGGAAGGATCCAGTCCGGCAGTACAAAAATAAACTGCTCACGTCCACAATACGTCAGGGGTATGTTTGGACAGTTAATTATCTGCCGCCAGTCAGCCGCGCGGAGTACAGCCGGTCGTCTCGCGGGGAAGTATGAATCGTCGACCGCGAAGCTACTAGAGACAGACAGCGGGAGTCCATAACGAAAATTGTTGTGATCTTTTATTTAATTTGATTTCCATACATATTTTGCAGTATAGTTTAGATTTAAGATGAAAATGCGCGGATTTCTTATTCATTTATTATTACATCTTCACGGGTAAGAAGTCATTAAATATTAGTAGTAATTAATTAGTAGCTAGGTGTTAAGGAGTACTAGAAATACATATAACAATAGTGAGCAAACTGGTTTAGTTAGAAACTTCATCAGATATATTTTACGCAATCATCATATATTACAGTCGTTATAAAACCTATATAAAAGTTACTAAAAAACAGTAGATTTTACAAAAAAGATATCCCTTTGAGATGTCATAAACCCTTATTGCTTGTTCATTTAACGAACTTTCTAGGACTTGACTCCTTTTCGAGATTGGTTACTACTGAAAAAACTTACCAAATACCCTATTTCGTAAGTATACTTATATGTGTGTGTGTGCCATTTCGAAAACATAAAAAAGGGGAAAACCTCACCACACGCAGGGGAGAAGGAAGCCTGTTGTACGTAACTGCGCCACGTCAGTGTGGACAGTTAATTGTTTGCCGGGTCAGTTGGCCGTGCCGGGAATATACCCCGCGCTATTCACTACACACACGCACACACACACGCACACACATACGCACACATGACGTGTACACTCGTGTGCGTAATTCAGTTTGCGTTAAAGTGTGACGCTACGTTTTGTGGCGTGGAAAGTGATAAAACTCAATCCTAACACAATTTATAAATAATTAGTGCTAATCTGTTACCTGAATGGGTTAATCGGCAACGTATTTTATATTATAAAATGATGACATGCATGTTAAAGATATTTAAAAAAATTCAAGTGGCAAATTTTCGTTGTACAATACATACACTACAGGTATTAGCTGAGAATACACGGCTCAACAACAAAGTTGATGAGTTAGACTTAAACAAAACCTTTTCAGTTTCCGTTACACCATCACATAATTTAGTATGTGGTATGTGATCCTGGAATAATTTTAACATAACTTGACATTCACTTTAAACGAATGTCAGTTATTTATCGTTAAAACCATTTAGCTGCCTTGGTTTTAATAACACGAATTTTATTTTTCTCAACTATGTGTATATCGATCAGCTTTTATCAATTTTTAAAAAGGTATCATTGTCACACACATCCACACCGATAGCTACGTGATCAAAGCATTTTCCACCTATCAATATTGATACGTCTAATACAGAGCGGGGCACTGTGGCGGTTACCAAAATCCATATATATCCTGTGTGTGCGCGCTGCCAGTGTGTCAGTTTCGGCAGTTAATTGTTTCCCGGAGGTCAGTGGACTGCACGACTGCACAATGATGAGTGCACGGCTACGCACGCTCCATCTGAACCACTATATTCACTGGAACAAAAGCTACAGAGCTTTGCTTGGTGCTTTCATTTACTTTGCATTCAGGAAACTTTAAATTATTAGAAGAGGATAACCGTATTTGCTAGTTTAGTTGATCTATTGAGTGACAATAAAATTTACAATTCATAGCACAACAATGTAATAATCTACAATTTATTTGTATAAATAAAACAATTATACTTTATATTAGACTATCACGTTAGCTTTTCTCATACTGAGAGGAGACCCGTGTCCAACAGTGCAACGACAGGACTGATGATTGCAATGATGTTCCTAACGTTGGTTTTATGGTGAACAGTTATTGAATCTGTCTAACAATAAGAAGATAATGACTTTAGAGATATTGGCTATTCTTAATCCATCAAAGATATAAATGCATGGGTTACAAATATATGCAAACTACGAAAGATGGATAATTGAATTCCTATTTCCTCTTTCTTTCAAGACATCAAGCAAACATTATTCAAAATATTGCAATGTCCAATACAACTAAAAGTACTGCAATCCACTAAAAGTAGGTATAAATAACAATAGTTTTTGAATATTATTTGTCACATGAGACAGTGGTTACAATGCATTCTCTGGCTATGTTCTACGCTAGTCATGTCGGAGGTACTACGTTTGAATACTGTTTATCAAGGAGTTAGAAATCTAACGACTTTCATGGGACTTGCGTTATATGTATTTACGAAGTTAGCTGCATAATCATTTAAATTCAAAAATGAAAGATATTATAGCAGATA
>DWME01007230.1:0-12817 GCA_018244795.1 Parelbella ahira ahira
TTTCAACGCAAAGAAAGTAATATTTCGAGACCAGAACTGTAGTACGCTGGCGCTTAATATCAAACAAAATTAGGTATGAAATTTCATTTTAATATTTACTGCATTACGTAACAATGGAACGTTGGTAGATTTGAATTTAGAATTTTTTTTTCTATTAGGTCCGTTTATATGGACAATGTTATTCGTTTTTTTTATATATAAGCACGTGCGCTGGATTTAATTGAATCCCGCTCATATGAGGTGTCGAGTACGGTTCCCACAGGAATGCTTCATTCTTGGTAATATGATGTACATCTATTTTTAAATTTAGGTTTAGATTAAAGTATATCCATTGCAGTAAGTTATTTAAGTATAACTTTTATTATTTACATGATCACATCACCACACATCCTCGCATCATCTGTCTGTCTCAATTTGCTGCAGGACTGGTCCCCCTAATGAACGCCCTTCTGTACTTTTACAGCGAATTTTTGCCCATAGTCCCTACACTGGGCAATCGGGCTGGCGATCGCAGAGTACAGCTTTTTGCACCGCCTACGTTCCTGCACACAGCTGATAATAAACTTCTGGACACCTTGAATAAATCGACTGGCTTTATTCCAACTTTATGCAAAGCTAAAAAAAAGAAAATAGTGGGGATTTAATTTTTTTAAATACCTGTTCAAATGTATCGAAATGCACATAAACAATTATTATTATCTTTAAAACAACAATATTCTAAATTCAAAATACTTGATAAATATAAAAATAAGAACTCTTTATGTAATATCATCCACAGCCCGACTAATTTTACATATAAACATGCCTCATTCGTCATTACTTACCGTTAGGTTAATTAATAAGGTACAAAAGGTGGTGAGAATCTAGTGGTTTAGAATTCAGTCTCCCAATCCTCAATTGGCTCAAGTCAATGTTCTCTAAGGCTTGTAAAGTCTGCCAATCCACATTTGGCGACAGTGAAAAGGTATTGCCTTAACATTTCCCATTTTAATAGGCGACTGGTGCCAAAACGTGGAACGATAAAAAGAATTGCTGTTGGTTTTTCTGTTATAAATCCTCCGCTACAGCCGTACCTACTCGTAACTTGTAAAACTGATAGAAGTTACAGATTGGGTGTTATATTTGTCAAAGAATCGACAACGTAGCTCACTTGTGACTGATCACTCTTTACGATTTTTATCCATCCCATGAAAGATTTTCCATTTCGTAGATTGCCATCCATTGTGTAAACTGCGTTAAGTGAGGGAAAAAAAAATATCAGAAATGCGTTTTGTAAATAAGGAGTATTGGAAAAAGTGGATATGTATATACAAGGGTTTTGGGGTTTTTTTTACAACGACATTACAGTTTACGTATCAAAGTATCAAGTAATATTTCAGTAATGTGCTTAGAATATAAAAACTAATTCGAATTCTGTATGGAACGTATCATTACTCGTAATATCATGGCGAAATACCAATTGCTTGTGGCCAATTTCGTCTATAAAAAAATCAATAAATAATAAACAATATTTGAAATTGAATTTGGAATCGTAGAACCTGCGCCACCGATACCGCTTTACCGCACCGCTTTACCATTACACCAGTGTTACTCCAGCTGGCGTAGAGGATGCACGCCGTTTTCAGTAATATGATCTCGAACTAAAACAGTGAAGAAAGTGAACTTCGTGTTGTATTTGAACTAGTGACAGTGAAGTTTTGTTTGTATCAGTTTTCATGCGGATTGTTGAACCGTAAGTAAATATTGTATTAGTATTATTATTCGAGTAAATGTTTGTGTGCAATGATTTATAGTTAATTGTGAGTTTCATTGATAAAGTAACAGGTGAGGGGGACGCGATTTAATTAATTTTGTTTTACGATACCTTTGTTTTACGTTCTGTTAACTGTTTCATTGGGTAAACTGATTGTCTGATATGATTTTTTTTTCTATTGAGTTAAAAAGTTTATTAGATTTTGAAAGATATTATAATTGATTAGAAGTGTTATAAAACAATATCTTAAAAATATTCTTAAAATAATATTTTGTAACATCATGCCTGTAATTTACGTAAGGGCTAGGCAGAAGAGTGTATATTCCTACGGTTCATCAGTTATGTTTACGTCTCACCATCGTGTAGCCTGTGTTGAGTCCATTGTCACATACCAGACACAAGTCAAGAACCCGAAATACTACGAGAAATGTCTATTAGAACTTGTCTTGACTGCCTCGTTGGTCGAGCGGTAGCAAGCGCGACTGCCGATCGAGAGGTCCTGGAGTCAAATCCCGGGTCGGGTGTTATCAGATTTTTCTAATTTAGAATTTCTAGTAGTGACTCGGAGTCTAGAATTGTGACCGATGTATGGCAATAGGCTCACCATGGGACTTAAACGTAACTGGTAAAACGTGAGAGTGTACTACACTCCTTTAGCCACCCCTTCGGGGGTTACAGCCGTGATGTCACATCATAGTGATGTAAATTGAATTTACAATTATAATTGGAATGTAGCAATAAAAAAATTAAATTAATGTTTAATTGAAATAAAATTATAATTGAAAATAAATTAATGTCACCAACGGAATTCTGCTGCTGCTGAATTGCTGAATTATACTTCTTATATAAATTAATTGAAACAAGAAGGTAAAATGCCACGCTTAAAATTTTGGACTCTTGTAATTTAGAATTAAATTTTAATAATCTCAATTGAATTGTAATAACTTTTCAGTCAGGTACAATGGAAAAAATTATCATGATAGTAGAAATTAGGGGTTAAACAAATCAAAATAAATTTTGTAATAACTAACCTTTCAGTGCGCAAATATGTGAGAAGAGGTCTATGTGTAGTCTATTGTTTTAGAGAAATTACATCTTATATTTCAACTTCAAAACCCCTGTCGTTCAAGATTTGAATTGCGAACTCTAAAGCTAAATGTATTGAACTATGAGGCTGGAGGTATCCTCAACGGAATAGAAAATTTCATAGGCTCGGTAAGTTAGGATTTTCGACTATACCATTAACAAACTTATATAAGAAAACTGTGTCTAGCAATTACATTCTATCAAACATGAAAATTTCTTTGGAAATCCTTAATGCACTTTAGCGGGTCTGGCTACTGTACACTTCATTTAAAAGGGTCCAGTGAGATCTTTAGCCTTTTTCCCTGGGTCTGCTACATCTATTGAGGTGTAAAGATGAATAAAGTTACAACCTGCCTCAACATGATGATGACATTTCTTAACTTTATGTATTGACCTTATTCCCTCAACCAAGTCTCCCATTTTATTAAAGATACGCTGTTCTGCCCCATTCAAATTATAATAAACCAGTGTAACAGTATCTGATCAATGCAGTTCATTGAGGTCTAAATACCGATCGATTAATTACCTATAGGCCTCATGGAACTACCTCTTATTCTCTAATAGCATATACATATGTATATATAGACCCACACACATAGAAATGTATATCCTTATTATTATTTGAAACGCGTATACAACTGCTCATAATAAATTATGGTCACATCATGGATTTGTGCCCGGTGCAAAGTAATATGTTCGCCACGTGTTCCATAGTGGTACGTAAACTTAACTGGTCAAACGTAGGAGCGTACTACACTCCTCTGGCTACCTCTTCGGGGATTACAAGCGTGATTTTTCCTTTCGTTTCTTTACTCACATTAAAACCACTATATTGCTTCTAGTGAAACGTGTGGAGTTAGCTCCTATTATGCATTAGAACACAGGCAGGCAAACATTTTATAAATCTATCCCGAAAGAGTGTAATAAGGCATGAGAAATGGGAAATATTTGGGTTACCGCGAGCCACGATATCGCGGGAGAAATGTATAAAATGTATATTTAGCGTGTGGTTATTATTATCACCGGGCCTATTTTTTTTGCAGTTACGTTGTTATTAAAGGTAAAGTGGTTTTGCAACACCGAGCTTTAAGACTGAAAGGGTGGGGGGGGGGGGTCTTGTAATTTCATTTCCTGTTAAGCTGTGAGAAAATTGTTTTTGGATTATTTTAGATGTTTGCGATGAATTTTCTTTCAATATATTTGTAAGGTTAATCTGGTACAGTTCATTTTTTACAATCTGAAGAGAGCTGGAAATACTTTTACATTGTTTCAGTGTACTGTGGAATCTGTTGGTTATATGATGACCTGGCTATCGCAAGGTTTTAGCATTATTGAAGCCACACACAAGATTAAACTGCGGCTATCTAACAGTGGCAAAATATTTTCCCGAAGGGGTAGGCAGAGGATTATGGTACTCCAGCTTTTTATTTTTTATGTAACACGTCTATGTCATCTTGAAGTAGGAGTGAGCCTATTGTTGCCACACTCGGAAATCGAACCCGCGACCTTTCGATCAACAGCCGCACTTTACAAACACTTGATCAAAGACGTAGCTGTTTTTCACTAATATTTAACTATGCGGTCGGTTGTCTCCCGTGGTGCGTCTGTGTTGCCAGCGCTTCTATTAGCAGCGTGTCCCAATTAACGACATTACATAGACAAACTAACTACCCACCACATACTCTAGCGTAGAATGGAATAGTTTATTTTGGCCTGTTTATACACGTACTTAAAATGTTACAACGGCCAATTTAAAACATATTATTCGCTCCGGACCTAATGTGACAAAAAACTAACAAAAGCTTAAACATTTATTTGTCAATATGAATGGATAGTTTGAAAATTTATATTTACAATCCGGTCAAACTTTAAGGCATGCTTTTGTTTATAATGAAATTTTGACAAAGTTGTATACCACTGCTGGAATAGATCTTTTTATGTATATTTAGCCTGACACATAGGCTGACGGGCCACCTGATGGCAACACCAAATATCGGCACGGCTCACATATCTTTGTTTTGTGTTCACTGGTTCTCCGGGCAATAATACATGCAGTGACTGAACTACAGTGCGCTTTTAATTAAACACTAGATGGTAGAAACGTATCGATTCTAAATATTGGATTCCGCTGGAATTCGCATTCTTTACAGTTTTATTACTTTAAATAAATCAATGTCCTATCTGAGAATGATCCTTCGGAAAGAGAATACATGTAATTTGAAATTTTCAATGGGGCTCAAGTAAAAAATGTCGATGAAACGTTACGAGATAAATTGAAAAGTAACTAATACCAAAAAAGGAATTCTTCGAGTATTCCAACAAAAAAAAGTTACATATTTAGATGAGTCTTTCGGATCTAATTGAATCCATGAACGTAAGTGCCTCAAGGATATAGGTACTAATCATTTCCTCTAATAAATGGAAAAGTTTTGTTTACGCCGGATACCGGACAGGATGTGATGCAATTGATTATTTTCTTACGTTTCGAAAGCAAATATACGGAACGTTAATAATGTTCGTTCAGGTGATATCATTCAGGTTCGACGTGCAGATAGACTAAGCTGTAGATAAGTCACATGCTATACCTGTAATATATTTAGGTATTTAGAAAAACGAATTACTCGCACTTAACTAAATAATACAAATAATAAGAATTCGTACATGATTCGTTTTCTACGTAAGATTGTCAACAGGAAAATAACGGGATAAAGGAAAATTCTAGCGCGTTGATGAATAGCGATATTATTGTAAGCGTTTTCTTTTACTGCAAATAGATAAATGAAAATCTCATTCAACATATACGCGTACTTACGACTATAATTTGCGTTGGTAAATATTTAAACAATAAAGAATAATACCAGTAATTAATTTTATGTTTATCATAGAATAAAACAATTGCTAGATTGAAGGAAATAAGCAGCTTTAACCAGAGACACGGTTATAATAAAAAGAAATAGAAAAAGATGATGATTTGGTCCCAATTCACGGCATAAAGGGACGGAGAAATATGAATGGGGCAGGGTATCTGCCGCTCAAGTTATCTGCTTCAAGCTGACTGTTTGTGTACTATTTCGTCTCAAGTGTTGTATTTTCTTACTCTACTGGCATTTACAACTTCACTGAAGGGATACAACTTGGATACTCCGCTTCTTGATAACAGTACGGTACGCTACCTGACTAAAATCTCTTGAGATATGAACTTGGGCTTAGACTGTCGCCGAAATGAAAATCATTAGTGTTCCGTTTATACCACCTTAGAACTGTTCAAGCCGAGCGTGATTGGGAATTTTCTAGGCAAACGGGCTCCATCCTAGGGTACATCTGAATTACTGTCAGTTGAGATTGTAGTTAAACGCCAGCCCCTCGCTTTTGAAAACAAAAACAAAAATACTTACAGTTAAATTTGGCCCGTTCCAATTTTTTTAATACGGGGTCAGAATAAAAAACAATATTAAACGTTGATTCCCTGTCAAATTTCATTTCCTCTCTCATTACGAGGTCACAAGTGATTCCGAGGGAGCGAAACTCACGGGAGCGGATTATAATAAAGAATAATGATTATGAATGTGATTGCGGTGGACCGTTACACCCTTTACAACCTTTGTGTTTTCACTCGCCCCTGAATCGGAGGGAGGGTAATGAACATCCCACACATATAGGCAACGTTTTAAGCAAAAGAAAACCTTGTGAGATTTTGTACCATAATTGTGTTCCCAGAATGGTCATGCTGTAATTGTCTCCAGATCCTAACTTGTATGTATGTGAAGCATGCTTCCACAACCAAGTATTTCCATACCCTATCACATATATGACGATTTAATCCTTTATCCCGATCAGAATCACCACGTAACTTACGTAAATATTTATTTATTGGGAAAAAATTTACGAAATTATGCAGAAGAAAACCGGTGGTGTGTCACAAAAGGTGGCATTATCCGCTTTTTTGGACATGAATACGATTTGTACTTCTAGATAACAATTTTTTGGGGAGTGCCATAAATGTTGATTACTAAGGGAGATTTTTTCAAGTACAATAGAAAATACTGGAGTGGAACGACATATGCTTCAATTCGACTGTTTTTAATTCTCTGAGTAAATTATAAGCTGGGGACTGCAGATCATTGAGGCAAATTTAAGTTAAAAACTGCGAAACAGCACCTATATATATATTACAGTCTTAGCGCAGTCTAAAGAGCATTACTTTTTAATTTTAGATATCCCAACATTTTTGCGTATTTCTTAACTAATGCAACAGCGTGTGCCTTGCAGTTTTGCGTTCTGCCCGGCGTAACATCTAAATAAATATATATTAAACATTTAAATCAGTGTTTAGATGTAATACTGGGATGTTTTGTATCGTTAATTAAAATACTGTTATTGAAAAAGGCATATCATTTCATCTGATGGTCTTATATAGATAGAAGCTGAGAAGAGGTTGCTCCCCAAATGGAAACGCTGAGATATTACTAAAACTGCTAATTAATTATATGAATTGTGATCAATAATAGTTATTAGACTATTTTGCGTGAAGTATACGTAGACCTGCTGGCAAGGACTTACTTATCCCATACCCTGCTGATTTGTGGGACGAAAACAACGATCTTTATCGAAAACCCTAGAAAAATGCACATATAGATACCTAGAATGTACCTCCTGACTCCTGTCCACATTTTCACAAGTATGTAACATAAATAATGTCAGAATCTACTGAATCTCCTTCTCTAAACCCATGTTGTTATTACTCAGTAAACGAAGTACGCAAACGACGTGTAACAATTGGACATACAAGCGATTCAATTCCGAAATATTTGATAAGTATTGTAATCGATCTACAATTATTACGTCGTTAGCACCTTGCTATTAGTGTAACATTAGAATCATTAGTACTTTTTGTAACATTAGAACAGTTTTGGCACGGTTCGATATGTCAAGAAACACATTATCCCTTAGTGATGGATTGAAAATGATTGACAGGAGTAATGTTAGCCCCATCCAAAGCGTTTTATGGAAAGCGAGGAAATTTCATCCAGAGTCGAACACTTATGTAATATATGAGAAATTCTTTGATAAATCATCTAAAATAACGTTGACTTATTTCAACACCACTTCAGAATGATTCGTCAAACATAACGTTCACCTCGTTTGTCAATAGGGCTTTACTAAATATGTAAAAAGCCGATGTGCCTCACTAAGATCCTTTTTTTTTCTTTCTCTGGGTTATATATTTAAATTTGGTTTTTGTATTAATGCCTTGGGGTATATCCTTTGGCGGAGTTTTCCTTTTAGAATGGCTCACCATAATTTGCCACGAGCGACTGAAAACTTCACATGCCTTAAAAAACAATATAGAGATCCTCTAAGGTGCCTTCGTGTCCTAACCTTGTTTTACATCACTGTTACAACAAGTAATTTTTAATGTTAAGAGATACATAATTTTTCTCAGATATCTACGTAACATCACGTCTATAATCGCCGAAGGGGTGGGCAGCGAAGCTTAGTACATTTCCACGTTTCACCAGTTACGTTAACGTCCCATGGAAAAGGTTGTGAGCCTATTGCCTTACACCGGGCACAGATCCAGTTTGAGTCACTACTAGAAATTCTAACTTAGAAAAGTATCTCAGATATCTAATAAGAGATTACTTGTAATATAACTTTGTAAACCGTCTTCAGAATACCTGTAACTGAGTTTGAATTACGTTACACTTTCACATGTTACTGTTAATTAAAATTCTCTTTAACGAATTGAAGTTTGCTCTCAATATACTTAGGTATGAATGATACAGTTTGGGAATAATTCAAACAACTGCAAGGCAAAATTTTAAGTTTATTGTACTTTGTATATACAAAGTGCAATAAACTTCAATATTGGCGTATTAAATGTATTAAACGCCAATGTTGGCTTACAGTTTATGCAGATTTTATATAAAAATATAAATTTTTAATTGCTATTTCCGATTTCGTTATAAGAGAAAAGTTACATTTCTTACAATTTTATTTTCTTAACATTATTATTTTAGGGTTTTTTTTATTTTTAGGTATTGTAATAATTTCGATTTTGATTTTTATTGACAATAACTATTAACTCTAATTTTACCTCGCTGCTCCTGAAGGCTTGAATCATAGAAATGAATATTTTTTCTCTAATTTCTAATTAAACCTACGTACTCATAATCATAAGGTATTTCAAAAGAATATATAAATGGAAGAAGATAAACATATACTGTTAGGAAATGGTCTTATAAAGGAATCTTTGGGCGAGCAAGGTATTTAGCCCTTCCCATATTTATTGTTAATTAGTCTTTAGCATTTACCTAGTCAGTTTGCGCCGTACCACAACCAGGTGGTCGCTAGGGTCTTGTCTATTCAGTGTAGCAGGGTGCATGGCCGCCACCCCTTTATTTTATAAATTATTTAAGTATAGCTTAATTGTTTATTTGCTATTAATTTTTTGTGCAATGGGAAGACTCAAAATTGTCAAGCAACTATTCTCATAATTGTATGTTTTTTGACACAATCCATTTTTAACGCCACCTATGGGCTAATCTGTAGTGATGTACTTCAATTATATGAATAAAACATCTACAGGAGTCAACCTACTACCTATATTGGTGGAATCCCATTCATTATTTATGCTTTCCTGAGATACGTCACAAACTGACAGATAGAAAGATATACGCACGGCTGGGGACTTTGTTTTATGACATGCAATGACACAGCTGGAACCAGAAATTGTTAAAGAGACTGATAAATTGCGATAAGGAGACGTACTAAGACAAACTACATAATATCTTCTAAGTACATTGTGTTATTACGCGTTAATATAATATTAAAAAGATAAGAGAATTGCTCTGTCTACAACGTCTAAATTACTTGAGCTAGGGTCGTCCATAAATCAATTTTACCCGGAAATGATTTGAATACTTCATTATAGGTACATCAGATTAGAGCTTGTAAAACAGTTAGCGGTAATTTCAGCTAGTATCAATCTTCTTTATCAACAACTTGTCCGCTGTTGGACTTACGTATCTCTTGAAGAGCTCAATTGCGCCATGTATTCGGTTTGCTGCATTCAACTTCAGTATTCGAATGACGGTTTTAAATATCCAATATACTTGTGTGTGCATTTGTCGATATGTAGTACGTCTGTGTAGCAATAGGCATACAGAGATACGTATTGTAGAGCTGTGAGTAAGGTTCGTTATTTTTTACCTGTGTTCACGGGTTCGCGCCATGTTTGGTTCATGTAAAAATGTATATAGAGCTAACATCTCATGTTTCAATAGTCTCGTTGGCTATAAAATATATGGCTCGCATGTTGTAACTTCCGTGCAACACGGTACACTGACCTACATCTACATGGGAACAAAAATTATGTGTACAAATACACACATATACATATATACATAGTATGTGTATGTGCGCTAAAAAAATACATTCTCAGTTTAAATTGTGTTTTTATTTAAAATGCTTGTGATGTAACGGCCTCAGTAGGTACGTTAAAGCTCGCGTGAATGAATTTAAAATATTTCTTTTATTATGCTTTAGTTTACAGAATGTTTTTATCTTACAGATTATAAAAAATATATTTTTCCCTTTCCTGTACTTTTATCTTTTTAATTGGAAAATAAAATGAAAATGCTGCCGGCAAGCTGACATTTACTTTTCTTTATCAGATATGGGCCGTTGCAAAAATTATAGAATAAGCCAATGTACTAATATAAGCTAATGTACTAATATATTTTCGTACTAATTTTGTATTCTATCACAATCAGTGCAGGCAAGTGGCAAATAAAAAAATGTTCGTGACCAAAGTTAAACACATGAAACACATTATAAGTCTCAGCATGGAATGTGAAGTGCTAAATATAAAACATATGCACGCACAGTCATGAAGAGTTTCTGATGCAATTTGTACAATAGTCCCGTGTCCGGGGCGTGGTTTTGGATATACAAATTTCCGGCTGGCGCGCCTCTAATGGACATTCATCTGTCAGCATTTGATTGTGACTTTATATATCATGTACACAGTGTGAGAGAACCTCTTTGGATATTACGAACGCAAGTGTTCATGTTGCGAGATTTCTGCGGGTACTACATCGTTATACCTACTTTTTGGGAGATTACAGACGTGATATTGATTTTACTAACATAGCATCACGTTTTTCCTCGAAGGGTAGGCAGGAGAGTGTAGTTTACTCAGACGATTCACCAGTGGCGTTATACATGCCACCGTCTTAATGTATTAATAAACGATTTAACGATTATAACGATTTTTGATCATTGTTTGATGAACGCAACGATGCTAATATAGAATTTCTATTTGGAATATGGCGGAAATTTCGAATATCTACTACGTAAATATTGTAAAAATCAGTCGGTATATAACATTGCTGGTTCAGCCTGCAGTAATCATCAAAATGTAAACAGTGTTGTTTCGGAATATAAAAAAGACAAGTTTGTGAAAAGGGTATTTTAGAAAGTGTACAAAGTTGCAAAATTTTATCTGAATATTTTTATTATGATAAAAAACTAGCGAGGTTATATTTCCTGTTTTTGTTTTTAAACAATACGCAACTTAATTGGATATAACGGTCCGTGAGGTTTAATTTTTGTCACGCGTATTTTTCGGTTAACTATAACACGTGTTTGCTTCAAAAGTTTTTTAATTACCCGCGACAAATATTTATACCTCAAAACTATAGCAGGTGTTGATCAGAGTTGTATGTAGGTTAGAATATAAGATTATACGTCTGATGAAGACAGTACATTGAAATACAAAGAAAAATTTGTTACTTAATTTGAATATAAGATGCTACGTATTGTGAAAAAATTTAATGAAAAAAATTTGCTAAGTACATTTAGTCGTGTGGCAACCCTAGATAAACCTTAATCGGGGCTTAAATTTATTTAAGAAAAATTTTCATACCGTCATAAAGTCATTAAGTTAATTCGCTGTCGAAATTTTTTTATATCATGAACTGTTTTTCCTGCATGGATTATATCAATTGCATTAAGATAAATGTGAAAACATGACAAATATTCTATGTATTACTCGTAGTTTGACAACGGATCTCAAAATGTATTAAAACCGTTACCTTAAGACAGTTTAAACTTCCTTCTCAAATTAGTTCCTAAGATCAATCTTGGATAATCGCCCATGAAAAGTTTAAGCTATCCGTTAATTGAAATTGGCTCAAGGTAGAGTTAAGGATTTTGCAGGGAGCGAATTATACAAATAAAAGGGTTCAATTTTTTAAATACTCTCCATGTTTTAATAGTTTGATTTTTTTAATATCCCTACATTTCGCAATATACTAATAATGAATTCGAATGTATTGCTTTATCAACAATACCGTCGATTTGTTAGCAAACTTAAAATCTGTAAGGACTCTAAGTATTGAATCAAATTCATTACATTGTTTATAAACTATAGGCTCTCTAATTATAGCTCAAAATCTATAGATTCTAAAGGTCGTAAAGCTAGGACGGAAGTCCCTGTTAAGAGTTACAAAAGTGCACCTAAAGCGTAAAAGGCGAATATTTAAACGTTAGACAAACAGCGAAGCAATTAACTTAGGCAGAGCATTCCAAAACGAAAGTAGAACATAGATATAAATATTTTCAGTTCCAGTTGTTTTGCGTTTAGGTATAAATATACATATATGGGCTGCTAATTATTGTTCAATGTCACTACAATATTACTAAAAAACATTGAAAGGATATGTATATACTTAAACATATATATGCCCAAGTGTACATGACACTTGGTTGTTGTGATCACATAAACCGTTAAGAGGTGACACGTATTCAAAAGTGGAGGAAGAAATGTATTGAAGAGAAAATTAATATTCAATAATAGAAAAAAATAATTCTGACAATGATGATGTTGATGATATTTGTGATGTGTATCGACAACAATCAGGTGTCAACATCAGTTATTAGAAATGTTTGCACTTTCACATAACATATCACGAA
>DWME01007231.1:0-12814 GCA_018244795.1 Parelbella ahira ahira
TCAGTGGCGTGCCATTGGTGAGGCCTATGTCCAGCAGTGGACGAGAGTAGGCTGATGATGATGATGATGATGATGAGCAGATAGAGCAAATAAAAGCAATAGTTTGCATTAAAATGACGTGAGGAATGTATGATAATAGTGTATGTATTGGACGTTAAGATGTACTGAAAGTATTTTAATTTAACGTAATGACAGTGACTATACAATTTTTGCACATCATCTAAACATTTACAAGACTTATTTATTCAAGATTTATTTATTTTAACATTCCGAGGAGTAATTATGATGTACCTAATCACGAATGGTACCTTCTCAGGAGACGGGTGAAATCTGTTTATTGACTATTATATCTCCAGTGTGACATGAAATAAATATCAATACAATTATATGTTACTTGGATGTACATAACCATGTCTTACACAAAGCAAAGACGTGATCTCAGTCGTATACAAATACGAAAATCGTACGCCATTGCAAAGACAGTAAGTTATAATGCAGCCAAATTATCTGAAACTCGCGAAGAATTTACGCGTCTGCCTGTATCCCATGTTTACACTCGTTGCCGATATGTTTACTTCTGGGGCCACGTGCGCTAATTAGCTCCTTATTACTCAATCATATTGTAGGCTATTCCTGGATTGTTTAGACAATCTGGGTTACCGTGCTTCGACCGTGCTCATGTGAATGGAATGTATGTACTTTTCATCACTATTATGCACCAAGTTGTTCCCACGTGGATTTATTTGGGATTGTAGTTGCGTTTTCTAATACATTTTTGGACCGTGGACTGCGGTCCTTCTTATTATTCATTCTTATTCAGCGAGGAAATCTAGCTCCAAAAGTGGAATGAAAAAGGGATTGACGATGATGATGCATTTTACGCGCAGTATGAAATTTTGTTGCATTATTTTTGCATTTAGTAATGAAATATTTAACTGAAACAAAACGCGAGTCCGCCACGACCTCGCCGAAAAAACATTCGCGAGTTAAATATATTTGATCGAACAAATAGATTCAGTTGAATCTAGTGTTTTTTTTTATGTAATACTTTGTAACGAAAACATTCAAAACATATTATCATTAATTACAGGCACGAAAGCAATAGGTATGAAATTTTGATTAACCGGGTATGCCATTTGAAATGACCAATGAAAAACATAACGAAATGTTAAAAAAGTTTAAGCTGAAGAGTCTTCGTTGCGTACCTAATTTGATATTGGGTTGTCATATAATGAACAATTAAAAAAACTGGCAAAAAAATTATAACAAAAGTAAAGTAAATAAGCGGGAAATGGACATACAGAAGAAAGAAAGCTTGATAGAGAGTATGACTTATTGTAATACAGTAAACTTTTACAAGCTTTATCATTATCAATAATTCATCGGCACTTACTGACAAAGTTAAAATAAAAAAAACAATTCGTTTCTGTTGCGTTGATAAATAGGGCACAATTATTTGAAAAAAAAAGAACTTACCTTTTGGAAAAGTACTAATGGGTCTCTCGAGTAAACGCATTTATTTGTGCTTCTAATAATTTTACATGAATGTGGTCCTTACCGTCTCGTAAATAATGAGTAGATTGCTATACCTAATGTTTATTTGGAGATCCAGGCCCTGGTGTACCGAACATGGGTCAAGAGGAAGTTTATTCAATAAAGCTATCGTACGAGTACCTATCTAACCGGTCAATGTAGTTATGTACAGAGGTATAGACTCTACCAGGTAGTAGGCCCTTATCTATTTGTTTCCAAGCACATCTGATATGTAACTGCAATATAAATAATAAATCAAGTATTTGAGATGGAACTGTACCATTTTGAAAATTAATTTAATCTAGCTGAGACATGGTATGTTTTTTAAACCAACCCTGAAGAATAAGTAAAATGTGTCGTTGTTTAAAAAAATATTGAAACGCCTCTATTAATTTACGTGAGAATCAACGCAACACGTTATTCAGTAATAGTTAATAATTTTCTCGACTGTCGAATAACACGTCTTACAGAGGACGAGCCGCAGATTCCGCGTTCAGATAAAATGGATGAGTTGTAGACGGAAGCGAAGTGAACTATTTATTTTCATTCAGGTGGAATCCATCGGATTACAGAGGCGGAACTCGCTGAATCTGAGCCCGAATTTAATATTGGAGTAGTTTCGTGTAACAGATAGATTGATTTTCAAGATATTTCTTACCTTCTATGATTTATGATGACAAGTTAATGCCGTGGGCCTGATTCATATTATATTTTGACGTTACGATAGTAGACCTACTAAATAGATAAAGGGCTTTAAAAACCTTTAGCTGATTTATTTGTGTCTACGATAACATTTTAGAGAAATAGGCATCATTAGAAGGTTTTTGGTAGACTTGAATGTGTTTGTTGTATCTATATATGTACTGAAGGATGGAGGGGGTATAATGAAAATAGATCATTTCGGAAAGCGAAGGTCAAAGTATAGCATGTTTCAAAGGCCTATGCCCATACGAATATACTTGGATATGTATTTGGCACGAATGCTTAAATATTTAGTGTACTTACATGTAGCAAGAAATTATTTACCAAGAATATGTAGATAATAAAGTATCGACCCTTATTTTGTTATACAAAAAATTACCCCACGAATTTCAGAAGAAGGTGTTTTAGGCAAATTACGCCTCTATTCTCTTCTTCTTAGAGCAAACATAACTTCTACGTTTCTCCCATTTCAAATCGGAGTTCTTCAACTTCTGAGACATCTCTCTCGGCAAATTTGCTGACATTCGAGAAATAGAATTATTCAAGTACCCACCCGCATTTCCAAAATATCTTCCGGGAGGCAAGGAAAACTTTGTACGGAAATATTTGAACATCGTAATGTAAATGTAAGTTTAGCAACAACCTTATCAATCTATTGAATAGGTAGGCACATAACATTCATTCAGTTGTATAGCCAAGGCAATGATTTTAGAGACAGTAGTTGCACGGGAGCTCAAGTTCAAAAGCACTCAGCTCAAGATCAAAGTCAAGGTCACTGCGACTGCCTGCATAATTAATGCAGCCCGTGCTACGACCGAGCTCTCATACCATGCCTCTTTCATGGTTAGTATTTGTTTTTTCCTTTTAGTTTTTTTTTGTCGACAGCCATATTCCCGTTTATTAATTTGCTTCGTACTACTGGCGTTGTTGTCAAAATTCAACCGTAATTCAGAGTTTTTAAACTGATTACTGATGAGCTGATTTTTATGTCAAAGCATATAAATTTCTATGAATGTGTACTCTGTGCTTATGTTTGACCATAGACTATTAAGTTTGCCTCCACAGCATAAACTTGTACAATGAATGTTTTGCATTACTTAATTTAATATGTGTGTGTAATACTTGTTGTGGATAATGTTATTATATAAGATACATCTTAGCTTTTTGCACTTCCTATTTAATCTTCAAGAATCTTCCTTTGTGTATAATAATTATGTTTAAAAATAAGTATGCATTTTTTTTCACGTACGTATATATTAAGTATTACCTACAGTTAGATCAAGTTAGGGGTCCTACTACTGGAACAAGGAACCGTTCAGTTCTTCGTCACCTACTTACCTAAGTCAATTTAGTATTGATAAATCTATCTATTTATTTGTATATTCTCGATCATGTTCCTTCCTTACCTACGTCTATTTGTCAAGACAATTGTAACGCCGTGTAACGTTAATTTTGTGATCACACTGAGATCCGTGGAACTACGGATGCTAAATATGTAACAATATTATTAACCCAGTACTCTATTTGTTATTCACGGTGATTTCTTGTTAATCATCGGTATTGGTGTAATATACCTACATAGGTATATAAAAGGAGCAACTTGTTTCATGATAACTTTCTATAGACAATAGTTACGAGTACCTACCTAATTGTCATTTATTGCTGTATGCTATCGGAATAAAACAAAATTATGTTTTTTAAACACATGCGAATACATAAAATCACAGATATAAAATCACTAATTAAACTGATGAAGCAAAATGATAGTGAATGATTAAAAGTCTTCAGCAGCGGATTTCAAAGTACATAGGTACATGTAACATATTATATAGTGTTGACTATGACCTTAGCCGTTCTCACTTTAAAAGATCCATCAAGAGACTCAATGAGATACCTAACAGCGGCAGGTAAATAGCTTGTCAAGACAGATAAGTTAATCCATCTCACTATTCGAGATGTCTATTAATTCACACTCGCGGCATGAAGTGAGCGAGTGAGTGAGTGAAATTGCCGTGAAACAGCTCAGTACATACTCACTTAGCTTTCCTGTGGCTGGATAAACACAATAAGACCGAGTCAATCTGTAAGCACATTAGTAGCAGAGTTAAAACGGAATCAATATGGTATATTAACCTCGAGATCAAAGCGATCTTTTTTCACACATGTTTATTACCACGGTGATGTTTACGATTCGTTCGTTCACGTATTTGTTAATCCAATTGCACGAAAGTACACAGTTTCACTTTGTACTTCACAGAAGAATATATTTGTACATGTAACACCGATTGGAATATAATCTTTGCGTTTTTTTAATATTTTTCCTAAGAATTGTACAAGTCAATTTGTAAGTATAAGTACCATACGAACGTATTAAAAAAATATTCCCGGTAGGTGTATTTTGTTAAAAAGATTATAATAACGTACATACTAATTTTCTGTAAATACCTACAATTTTAAAGTTTATTTTGAGTTAAAAACAAACTAACGATATCATTTCAATAAGGCTATTATTTCAATAAGATATTTTTCAATAAATATA
Organism: Parelbella ahira ahira; assembly: GCA_018244795.1. NCBI lineage: Eukaryota > Metazoa > Arthropoda > Insecta > Lepidoptera > Hesperiidae > Parelbella > Parelbella ahira. The sequence goes on from DWME01007231.1 coordinate 4,775, forward strand.
TTTATAGTTAGGTATATATAATTCGTTATCCTAGCTTAAAGGTAGGTACTAAAGGTATCCTAAGATAGCTTAAGGACCTTTACGCTAGGCTACCGTCAAGATAGCGTAGAATGCAAATTACCTTTTAAGGAGATATCGAACTAAAATTCTGAAGTCAATGTCAAATGATATAAAAATAAAAAGTGCTCTACTTTTATTTGAATTAAAATAAAATTGGTTCAGAAAGTAAAAGCCAAATATTTGTTTACAATTGGGTTAGATTAACATTAATCTGGATTACCTATATCATAAAATTCTAGAAACGGTCATAGTCCTAAAAGGGTATCCAATTCCAACATGGTGAGGAAACGCACAGTTTAGAGTTACAGAGTGTAACAGGAATAAAGCCGGATATACTTAATATTTAGGTTCTATTAAGGTTAAAATAAAACTAAAAGTAGTACAAAGTTTCTTAGTATTTAACGCCATCTATTAATAGCTTTTCGAGAATGCCGCTAAACATGCAGACCGAAAGATACCTAATAAAGCTTCCACACAACCTGTTATTCATTACACAAAAGTCAGATTAAACGTTTGATTAAATTATAATAGACCAGCGACATCTGTTGACGAAATTCAGAAGTGTTATTGTACTATTTTCGCTATAGTTGCACAGAGAATTATTTTCGTAAATATGATTCAGATTTAGAATCACAGTCGAGTGGAATTGCTGAATACTTTATAATACTGAGTACTCAAATTATATAATAAAAAAAATGTATGTACATTTTCTAAGGCCCTTCTATTAGAATAAAAACACTCGTAACAAAAATATAAAAATATTTATTTCTAAAAACACATAATTACATAATAAAAAATCTTAGATTATATTACTAAATGTTCCAAAAAATTTTCCTTGACAATAAATGAAAAATATGAACAAAAATGTTAAGCAACAGAAGTAACATTTTAATAAGTTGCAGGTTGAATATAGGTAAGTATGTACCTATATTACAATGTAGGCTTATGATAACATTAAACGTTGATATTCCTCGATATTTTGTTGCTGATAAATACGTATTTTGTGGAATAGTACTTCACTTCCCCAATAGTCGTCACTTCAGCAACGTCTTCCGATGACGGTTCTAAAAATGGAAACATTAAATACATATGTAATAATAAACATTAAATATAAGAGTATTTTTATTTAATAATGTAGCTCCATACCTAAATTTATCCAAATCTGAGGTGGGAACACAGGCTGCTGTGAGAACACGTAAACGACTCTCGAATCTCTTCTGATACCAATATCTTTTCCATTGTCCTTTCTCGTTAATTCCATACGATACCAAAATGCTGGTTTTCTATGTAAAAAGAAATAGGTATGTTGTGTACTCAACATTCATGACTTTATTAGCAGACCTACTATGAAAATTGTTAAGTTGTTGATAATATTATATTATGTTTTAATACAAGTTTTCCGAATGAACAACACGTGGTGCTCTCTCTCTCATCAGCTTTCAGTTGCTTTTGTTTATAAGAAATATTGTCTTCAGATCGGTATAAAGATAAAAATAGTCCTTGAAAAATTTCATAAAATAACTTCCGATTTTCGACTTAGTGTTCGAAATAGAAACGGAAATATCATTACAGGCATATTACATATTTTATTTAATGTACATATTATATGAAATAAAGAATTTTTTTTGTATGAAATAATGCCAAAAAGTTTGTACATCTCCAGAAAATTTTGAAACTTACTTCAAATGGTCTTGGACAACGTTATTTGCGATCGGTATGCATATTTTCTGTACTGGATCACTCATCAGCTGTCCCACTGTTTTTATGGGTGATTTATCTGATACATAGAATTCTAGAAGACGTGTAGCCATTGGTTTCAATTGCGCTGAAAATGAACCAAATATATTTTAAACATTGTTTTTTCATATGAATATGTGCACTAACATACATATATCGACGATTATGCATTTTTTAGAAATTTCTTGAAATTCGAAATTAGAAAAATCCAATAGTACCCGACACGGGATTTGAAAACAAGACCTCCCGACCGACAGTCGCACTTGCAACCACTCGACCAACGAGGCTGGCAAAAAATATATATTTGCTATAGTTTTGCACTGTTCGTCTATGTGTAACTTTTTATTACAGAATGTTGCCATGTACTTACAAAAATCAGCCCTCAGACAAGTCTCAGCACGATATAAATGTTCTAAGCACACATGTACTTGAGCAAACTTCATTAAAAGATTCTTCCATGGACTGATGTCGATTTCATCAGCTATCAATGGCACCTGGACAAGGCAAGTATTAACAATTTTTTTTTATAATATTCAAAAATATTAGCGTACATCTGTTTGGTTTACAAATTAACCCCACGTTGCCTTAATTAAACATGAATAGAATTTTAATTCAGTAATTTAAAGATTAGAGATCGATGATTTTTAATTTAAAGATGGAGTTCGTCTACCTCATTGACATCTTTCTTATCAGCGACCAGTCCATGTTTCTTCAGAGAAGCAAAATCATCGACCGTTAATTCATTAGGATCGTCCACGCAGAATGACTCAGAGTCCAATCGTATAGAATTCTCCGCAGTTGACAGGGACTCAAACGGGTTCAAAGTGAAATCCCCGCCCATGCTCATGTCGTGGATTGTCTGATTTATCTGTTCTATTGATTCGTGCGATCTAAAATAGGTAAATGAAATTAGTCAATGATTAACGGTCATTGTTTGATTAGTCAATGATAACAGCAACAGCTGATAAATACATAGACAAGCACGCACTCTAAAGCACACGCACACATATATACATACACACACATATGCATGCAAAAGCAACTATACAAAAGGCAGCTTTCTACTTGTGAGGCGGTGTCGTCGTACCTGGCTTCAGAGTTCCAGATGTTCGCGATTAGAAAGGAGTGTTCGAGCAACGCCATCACCCGCGTGTACTCCCAGACACACTTGTGCACGGCCACCTGCGCCGCCAGCGACAGCGCCTGCGCGGGGCTGCCGCGGAGGTTCTTCAGCACTTTCGACGTCTGGGAGTGTCCTCTAGAGAGCTTTAGAACCAGCTTCGACAAATACGTTTTATTGTTCACGTCTATCTGCGAATAGATACAGAAATAAATGATAACAAATTGAGAAAAACAATAATGTTAGTGTAAAAAGTGTATCATTATCGTTCTAAGAGGATCATGTAATATGTCTTGTATCCTACGGACAAACAGACAGATTCCATTTTTAATCAAAGTATTTGGAATTGCGGAATAAATTCACAATTAAAACGGCACAAACGAATATAAAAACAAATTAAATAAAAATGTAAGCCCATCCAGTAGGAGTGTACTAAACTCCTCTGTCGACCCTTTCGGGGATTACAGGCGTGATGTAACGTTTTTGTAAGCCTAATATCGACAGTCTAATATCGACAGACACTTTTGCCTGTTGATATTATACTAGTATTGACATTTTGTAGAAAAAATTTAATAAGTCGAGAATACTTACAAACGGGCGTATTTTGCCTGTTGACACAAATTTTAAAGCTTGAATCAATAATGCGATCAGTTCTTCGGCGGTTTCGCAATCTAAACAAAAGACAATATTTTTAGTAAATATTAACAATAGAAATATGTAATGATGGGAAGATATGTAATGGTGAAATATGCAATATATTATTTTGTTAACTGCCTGTCTATATCTGTCTATTATTTATTTGCAAAATACTTCCCTTAACAACCTCCATTTCTTTGTAGAAGTGTAGTTAGATACATTGCAGTGTATTATGCACTCAAATCATACCAATTATTGTACAGAAATTATTGAACATAACATACCTAATTACATAGTAAGTAATTGGGTTTTTTATATTTTGCATGATTACAGCATGCAAACAACATTTATGTTTCTTAGTAATCTTATGTAAAATATAACCATTAAACTAAAAATATCATTAGATGCTCAACACTTGGTACATTCGTCCCAGTCCATAAGGGACTTGGGGACAATGTAACAATAATTACAATTAAAAATTACAAAGCTAGGTACATACTTAAATACACACCTCTTAATATATCCCACAGCTTATATGTAAAGTCATTGCTAGAACCAGACACACACATGGCAGTCAGACACTGTTTCAAGCTGTTTGTATCATCAGTGATAGCGAGAAACCCTCCTGCTGGACACTGGGCTGTGTATGTGTAGTCCTCTGTCTCATTCAGTAGTTCAGTCAGACGTTTAGCATTATTCAGTTTTTTCATACCATGTACTATATTTCTGTAAATATAGTATGTAGTCTGTTACTCACAAACTATTTTATTGACTGCCTTGTTGGTCCAGTGGTTGCAAGCGCGATCAGGAGGTCCTGGGTTGCAATCGCGGGTCAGGATTTTTCTAATTTAAAATTTCTAGTAGAGACTCTGAGCCTGGAATTGTGACTGATGTATGGCAATAGGCTCGCCACCTATTCCATGAGACTTAAATGTAACTGGTGAAATGTGGAAGTGTACTACACTCCTCTGCCTACCTCTTCGGGGTTACAGGCGTGATGTTAAGTTTTTTTTAATTTTATTTTGACTCTTTTCATCAGTCTCAAATTTTATTTGGTTTCAATATGGTGACAATTAAAAGGATTCAAGTCTAAAATGTCAAACTATATATTTATTGATCCAGTTTAATGGATTCAATTTCAAAGATCAAATTATTCAAAATTCTGTCTGGCACCTTTTAGCTTCTTTTTATTCGGTTTACAACATTTTCTTGCAATCATAGAGATTTTAAACATGTTTTACAGTTACTAACTATGTATAATGAATAATTTGACTGTTACTATACCTTATAACAGAAGTATTTAAATTAACAGAGGTATGTCCTGCTGCAGTCATGTCCACCAATAATTGGTTGATATTGTGAAGTGAGCTAACAGATTTCCATATACTGTTACATGGACTTGCCAAATGACCTATGATGACTTCTTGTTCCTGAAATAATATTTTTCATTTTTCCACTATAAATATTATGGTACTTAATAGTATATCAATGAAAAAGTATTATCTTACAAGTTTCTTAAGTTGATTATAATAATCTATCTACCATTGGTCAATTGTTAAACTATTGCAATGAATAAGAATTTTTTAATATATAGTCATATTTTAACTAAATTACCATAAAAAATGTAAGGAGAAAACTGATTTTATTATTAGTAATGTGAATTTTTATTTATTACTTCAATGATTGATTATTTGAATCATAAATTTTGTGATTATATACATATCTACGGTATGAATAAAATTTTATTATTATGATTGGTCAAAATACTTACAAAATTTACTTTGCAGCTTATATATGGTGTTATTAATGTCTTAGTAGACCAATCACAGTGCAGCTCAGTGGCGCCCCCATGAGGCGCGTTCAACAGTTCATTTGTAGTCAGGTCCTCATATGTTAAGCCAGCGAGAACATATTTGCAATCTATAGATACATCCACCTGAAGATTAAATTATCAAACAATATAATTGAAATTGTTACAAATATTAGAAATGATTAGGGAGTTTACTGTTGAAATTCTTTTTAAATCCACTCTTAGGCATTGTAAGCAACTTGAAGCATATTGCAATACTTGGTCCCAGTGGGGATTAATGACAACTTGTAAATATATCAATCTAAATTACCTATATTAATTGATTAAATTACTGTTTATATAAAACCGAACTAAGAGCTTCTTCTGGGTTGTCTCTTATCACTTAAGTATTAAAAAAACTAATTCTTATTTTGTGTTTTTCTTCTTTTCAAGCAATATACTGCATTTAGAAGCTAATAGAATTGATATATCAATCTCACCATATCCTCCTCAATTTTTTCCATAGCTGCATAGTCCATAATCAGATCATCAATATCAGCTTCCTCCAATGCCAATGATCCTAAATAATTTACAATTCCTCTCGTAAAATGTTTATCATCAGATTGCACTGTGAGAAGCAGAGGCTGGTTGTCATCCAATGGATTGCAGAGAATCCACATTGGCAAGGAATCCTCTGGAGGGACATTGGATATGGTTTTGTTATAAAGATTTGCTATCTCTCTGTAAAAGGAATACAACATTTTGAAGGATTTTAATACTAAGTATTATGGTATAAAAAACTTCTTATGAAATGGAAAATGAACAGGTATACTGTCTCATGCTAGACAGTATATACAATTCATGGTTATTAATGATCTGAATGCTGAGGCAGTCACACATTGACTTGTATAGGAATAGCATAGTATTGGTAAATGTTAATGTTTATAAAATGTTGAATATTGTTTGATGTTTAAAAAAAGTTATATTCAATTGTTTTTTCATATTCTATTTAAACTCTTTAGAACAGAACAACTGCTTAAATTACACTGTTTAGTTAAATATTGACATAAAATAGTGGTAATGTTCCACTAATCACAATATCATTAAATAATCAATATTATTTGTCAATCAATATTATTGGTTTAGTATGTTTTATTGTACACATGGATGAAAACAATAGGAGATATAGGCATACTTTGTAAAATATGTTTTTACTTGTGGGTCTGGAAACTATGAACGAATAGAAGTTGTGTTCTTGATAACACACATATAGTAATAATTTTATAAACATGTGTTTATACAGAGATAAAGATACAAATAGCTACCTAGCTTTCTCCAGCTGTATAGGTCCATGGTAAATTTCTTCTTTTCTCCACAATTGAGGCTCATCTGGGATGACTGTATCATCGAGTATTGCGTGTAAGCTTAAATCCAGTTTTAATGGTGAGCCGGTTAGCTCTAATTCCTCTGAAATGCCATTAAGTATTGTGTACATATAATAACACCTATAAGTTTTTAGAATTGTCATACAGCACAATAAGAATCAGTACTCTTATTATTATGCAATGGTCTGTGAATGGGAATAACACAAGCACATTGGCTTCATAGTTATGTGAAGTAATTATTTTATTGAATTCGCCGTTTCATAGATTACACGGTTTCAGTTAACAAACAAACCTAAGGCACAAATTTTTATACAATCAAGAAAATTAATATATAATAATAATTTTAATTTATAACATCCTTATTGTTATTACCTGTTACTTTACTGTTATTCCGTCTGCAGTTATCTTGAATTCCATTCGATTGTTTGGGCTTTAAAAAAGTAAATGTGGCTATTAACAGTAGTATTTGCAGTGGAATTTTTAAAATAAATCAAACACATCAGTTTAAACAGAACATACCTTGAAATAGACTAACACACATTCTTTCTTCGTTTTTGTGTACATTTCGACATAACTAGGACCAGACGATTTTTCAAAAATATATTTAGGGTAACTATCGGACACTGGCTGAAATGGTTGATTCATTTTACAGTCTAATTAAACTATAAAACAATATATTTTTAAATTAAGACTAAAGTCCGTTGACAGAACACGGCATAACAAATTCGAATTTGAGAAACGTCAAAGACCTTGAAGTTAACGTCAAGATAATATCAAAATACACTTGTGTGTTCAAAAACAAGTGTCCATACACTTCACACGAGAAAAAAGTAATTGTATACATATTTTAATTAACATATTCAAATAACGAAATTATCCTATAGAATATTTTGATGTACCTATATTAAAATTGAAAACGCAAAAAATTAGAGGAAATAATGTCTTAATTTTTTCAATAGATGGCCTGCGTTTCGAAATTAGGCATATTATAAAATCGTAGTTTTTAGTGATTGTGTAAAGAAAACAAGCTTCCCTTGACTTTTTACCTTACGTGATGTTTTCCAAGAGTCACTATATTATCATCATAAAAATAATGATTTAGTGATTTCAAGTGATATAATAATGCAGTCTACAATAAAATAATTTCATTATGTTGTATTTGCTGATTTGATACACAGTACACAGTATCGACAATACATTTTTACATGTATGATACTTAGCTTGCTATTGTAGATTATATGCAAGATTCGCATAAAAGTTAACACGCGCGTAACTATCAGTTCTCGAAAGCAGTTGGAATCCTGTGCTATAAC
>DWME01007232.1:0-12813 GCA_018244795.1 Parelbella ahira ahira
TTTATTTAATCTTCCTTTTTCCCTTCCTCTTAATCTTGGAAATTTAAAGTTTTAGATTTGTATAAATATAAACAAGAATTATAAATTAGTTCGCCAAAGAAGTTTCACTTCTGACATGTGTACTTTGTACGCACGCATGTTTTTTTTTTGTTTGCAAACGTTCATAAACTTCAATGACAATTTCCCATCAGGAAATCATCATTATCATCCTCTGGCGCCACAAACAATACAATCGACTCTCATTAAACATCGAGCATAATCTAGCAATACAGCTCAAAATTCGCTTTACAGTATTTAGTTCCGTGAGGTCGATAAAGTGTGCTGATTCCATTTTACAATTATGAAAAACGCTGATTCAGAAACATTTACACGTGAAACCACCGAGTCCGCTGTAGATCCCGGTAAGCTTCCTCGCCAAAACTTAATCTGGAACTGAGCACGAACGACCATTAAATTAAGACTCTTGACACTTTTCACTTCAATTTTCATTTCGCTTTAATATCTTTTTCTTTTTATTTAATTAAGATAACGAAGCAAATATATATATGTTAGAAATTTTCGTAAAAAATCTCGCATGTCATAGTCTTATCTTTGAGAAATATAAAAGATAAAATTTAAAAAGATAGGATGAGGTGTTATCCGTGAATATGTCGGAAATTATAATGTTTGTTTCTTAGTTCGTTCGTTCATTCGTTCATTCTTTTATTCATTCAAACAAATAATATTTGATAAACAATCTTTGTACACATTTGCTATAACATGGTACAGATAAATAAATATCCGTCTTACATAAAATGCATAAGTCGGATACTAAGTTGCCATAAGCATTTATAAACATATGACTTTACGTGCTCAATTGAGTAAGTATTTAAAAATTCCTTAAAAACTGTAAATCTCTGTTTATTTACCATTTAAGCCAATTAAAAAGTCCTGTAAAACATTGGGCTATTGTTTAATGATTTTTGTAATTCTTTAGTTTTATATATACCTACATACTTTCGCCAAAAAATAAATTTAATGGTCTTAATTTTATTAACCCACTAATAAAATATCTCAATGAAACCAAGTTGCATTTTAGTACTCAAAAATAGCCACAAATATCTGTAAACTAAGCAATAAAATAGCAATAAAGACGGATGATTTATAGATAGTTGTAGCAAATTATATGAGATGATTCTGTGAAGGACCAATAAAGATACTTTAGTGATCGCAATCCTTTTTATCACTTGCAGACGTTATTGAAGCAATAGTATGATGTAAATGAACAAATATTACTCTTTTAAAACGCTATTTCAGTCGCAATATATTTTTTACGTTCTCCATGAAGTAATGCTGATTAAAGTGACAATCAAGCCAGATATTAGGAGAACAATGAATATAAAAGAAGCACGGAAATACTATAAAAATACAAACATTTAGCATTCGGTGCTTTCTGCCTACCCCGTAAGGAAACTAACAAGAAGATATGTATAACGAGTAAATGTATTCGTAGCGAAGCCTTCAGTGTCGTATTCGTTATATAAGGTATATTAGTAAGGGAATGATTGGATAATATAACCCTAGTCCATTATTGTATAATATACTGTACACTATACAAACAAAAGAGACATACATACATAGCTCTCAAAATTAGTCAGTTGCAGTGGCAACGAGAAGAAAGGTCATCGAGTGGCGGCCACGTCTCGGTAAAAGAAGCGTCGATTGTTCTCCTAGCAGATGGTCTAACGAGCTGAAGAAGACAGCGGAATGCTGCTGGATTAGGAAGGCCCAAGACCGGAAGGAGTGACGCCGATTAGGCGACACCTATGTCAAGCAGTGAACATCTAGAGTCTGACGATGATGACGATAATAATGATACAATACAATACACATATGTATATTAGTACTTATCGGAATAACATTTTAGTTGGACTACAAAACACGTAATAAATTATTGGAATAAATGTAATGTAAGGGCTATGTAACATCACGCCTGTAATCCTAGAATGGAAAGTGTAGTACACTCCTACGTTTCAGCAGTTACGTTTACTTTAGTATAGGCTATGAGCTTATTCCGATACGCCGGGCTCTCGTCCAAGCTCCGAGCCTATACTTGAAATTTCTATTATACAATCTAAGTTGGCGAAATGCAATAATACCCGACCTAAGACTTAAACCCAGGACCTCACGATCAGCAGTCGCACTCGCAACCACTCGACTAACGAGGCAGTACATACAAATGGATTTAAATTGATAAAAATAGAATTAAGAGATATATTAAGACAAATCTTACGTGGGATTGTGCTACACTGATCTATATATATTTACAAGCTTTATGAATTTTCTACAATAATTTTACCACAATAGAAATCAAGCCGGCGCGCAGTCTTTGTTCAAAGTTAACAGACATCTTTCGCACCTTTTGTTTCCTTATCATTTTTATTTTTCCGAGTAATCATTTGAAAAGTCATACTTTTCCAATATTTTATTTTTATTTTTTTGTAAGATGGCAACCCTAAGAAATATTGCAGCCAGAGAGTCCTCTCGCCCAAATGTTAATAACAACCGCTCTTAACTTTCTGGAGACTCTCGAGTATTTCATACCTTGCTGAAACACGAAAATATAAAAGATTTCACCCCGAATACTTCACAAAAAGGTTTGCTTTAATCTCGTGAAAATAAGTCCGTCAAATCGCTGACATGAAATATGAAATATTAAAAATACACAATTTTTTTCCGCAACAATTTTTATTAAAAAAATATATAAGAATTGAGACTTTTTTAAACTATGATATCATTGTTTTACCCATTTTATCGTTCTATTGTTACAAATGGTCTCACTGTAAGCCCATCAGTCATCATTCAGTCATTAATTCATTCATCACCACTCATCGTTGTAAGCCCTAACAGGTCATTTTTTAATCTTTCGACACATATGTACAAATAAACACTGTGATTTGATTAGTTAAATCTATTACTTTCTTAATCCATATTATATAACCGACCAGTATACCAACTATTTGTCTATAACATAACACATCTCATTATAAAATGAGTACTTATATCATGATTATAAATAGAACAAAACATGAAAGATACCAGTCGCTACAATTCCTTATCAGCGATAACCGCGCTCCAGTCCAGTTATCTTGTTTGTCAGCTCTGACTAATATGATAGGATTTGCACTTCCTGATTTTGTTTGTTGTCTTTATTGTCAACTTAAAGCACTTACAAATAACTTAATGCCTATTGGCGTTCTCTACCGGGCACCCAGAGTGATGGTGAGAACATGTGGTAGGTACAATACAATCTGTGACATTGTTATATTTGCGATCCGTCTTTAATTTATTTGATAAGGTTACTGGTAACGACAAATTCACTTTCGTATTCAGGAACAAGTGTAAACAGTCAGTTATGATTTTTAATGTTACATCCATTAACACAATGCAGCAGCTTAAACGATTTAAGCCCAGCTGATTTAAGTTTGAAAATAGACACATATTGGTTATGTTTATAATACCGTCACACTAGATCTCTTAGGAGATACAAGAAAGACCACTGAGTACCAATTATATCTTATCCTTAGATAGCTAAACTGTTTTTTCTATAGTATTCTATAATATATATAATTACTTTCATCATCATCATGAAGATCTCTTTTCCGTGTGCCTCGGAGATTTCGATGTACTTTTTGACTTCAACACCGGTGGCGACTAGGACACTTGGATATATTTTTTGTCTTTAATACTGGTACTCTCTGCCACGAGTTCACTCAAGGTAAAAATGAATATGGCACCTCTTCGTGACTTTAAGAAACAATGGACTTCGCTGACCGCGCAAAGTCAGATGACCTAAATGACCGTTTCCTACATTCAATAAGACAAATCTGTTCTGTGCTTCATAATGAAGAACACGATTTTAAAGAGCAACAGAAAATTCACAAAATAACTCAAGTACCTCTTAAATTCTCCCTAAAAGCTTCAAGCACCGAATATCCCATTTCTCTCGGCCCTACGCTTCAGCGAAATAATAATAATGAACAGATTTCGAGTAGCGGCCATGTCTCGGTAAAAGGAACGTAAGTAGCTCTCACTAGATGGTCTGACTACCTGAAAAAGGTAGTGGGACGCTGCTGGATCCGGAAGGCTCAGTACCGGCAGCAGTAGATATGCTGTTCATTAAATACGCTGATCATTTATAGACTAAAAATGTTTCGTTACAGACATACAATAATATATCTATAGTGTTTTATTATTCAAATGAAATCGATTCGGTAATTTCAATTTCAATAATTTCCAGTCATTTGAAATTTCAATTACGTTAATTCGGGAATTTCAGTTTAAGCAATTTTCCCTAATGTCGAAATACATTTTTGCGACCATTTGAATTTCGTATTTATAAAATGTTGCGTTGTTTTTAATTCTTAATACGTTCATAGTTTGTTGTTGATTTTGAGGTTAAATTTGATCCTATTTCAATTTAGATATACCGGAAATTATCCGTACATTACAGTAGTGACATATTGTGGTGACATATGGTGACATATGGTGCAAATCTTATTTCATAAACCTTTTTATAATACCGTCTTCACATAGAAGTCTTCGCTCATAATGAACAGATCATAGCCTTGCTACGCTGGTCGCGCGTGGTCTAGCTAGGTTCAAACTGTTAATAAAAAATATGGAAAACTCTTGGTCGCAAAAGTTTGTTATACAACGAATTATATTAAGTCCCAAAAAGATCTACATAACTCTATGAAATCTAAACGCTCGTGTCAGTTATCCTACCTCTACCACCCAGAGTGGGAGGCAGAAATCAAAATAACTAGGCTATCGCAGCTTTTAATAGATGGCTCGAAATCTTCTTTCCACCCCAATTTATGAAATGATAAAGCTTCTAAAGTTTTATATGTTTTTATTTTTCTAACGAGATATCACATATTTGCTATAGTGAATGTGTTGACTCTGCCGTTACTCCTTCCTAATCCTATAGCCGAGAATAATGACAAGCAGTTGGCTCATTCATGATATTCAGGCACTAATATAAAAATAAAGAAGCTTCTAATCAGGTTACAGTCGTAGACGTGAACAGTATTTCCTGTCCAGTATTATTGTAATTCTGAGAAGACGGAAATTTGTTCTGGGTACATGGTGAAGTATATTCATAATTCAAAACACGTAAATAACGGGTGGACCTTAAGTATTTTTCCTAACTTCCCTGTTTTGATTCAAAACACGTATTTTCCGTTAGAAAAACATACATTTAAAACAACTATAAGACATAAGCACCTAATATTTTTTCATAGATTATTTTCAAAGAAATATCATCCCATAAGGAATTATTATGGACTCTATAGCAAGTAGCGTAATTGGATAATTTCTTCAATCAAATTATGAAAATAAATTACTCTTCAAAACTGTCGCATATAAAATTTTTAGCTTTAGTATTTAAAGACTGTGGCATTTGACACTTACGTGGTCTGAGACTAATTTAAAGCTCGCGAGCACTTTAATGTCTGAACACAGTTTATTTAGGTATTCTAGAGTTTATCACGAACAAACTAATAAAAATGAATACAAAAACGTAACGTAGCATCACGCCTCTAATCCTAGAAGGGGTAGGTAGGGGAGTACAGTATATTCGCACGTTCCACCAGTTACGTTTACGTCCCACTTGAAATAGGTCCCCACTATTACCATACACCAGGGACAGTTCAAGAAATTTTACGTCATTAATTAACAAATTAATACAAATTAATCATGAAATAACTAATTAAGATTGCGTCAATGACTAACCCCTCATATAACTCTGTCAATTATTGTTAATATAAAGATGAATATTATTAATTATAACATTTGAAACTAATATAAAATTTTTATCACTAGCCATCTCAATATGATGTCACTTTTGAATGAAATCCTCAACGAAACCAGTTTACTGACTTCTGATTTAAACGATATTTAACAAAAAAAACAAAATTATCATATAAAGCAATCGTTATTTCGCTTCAATATCATCGAATATTGTACTTGACAGAAATAACAATTTCGGTTTATATCTGGTATTTTTTCATAGAAATTTCATTAGAAATGTCTTGGTGGCTGAACAAAAAAGAAACAGATAGACAGACCAAATAAATTGGACTTCGTCTCATTTTTTTCGAAAAAATATTAGCCAGCTAATTAAATTAGATTAACTCATTAATAAAATTAAATTTACACTAAGATCATATTTTAAGGTCTTGAAGATGTCAGAGGAAAATTAAATACTCATCGAACATTAATATTTAATTCTTATTAAGACGCTATTCTAGTCTAGAGGGTCAAATTTTAGGTATTTTTTAAAACGCTGTAAATAAAAAACGGTAAAGATTCTTAGTACCAGGATTTCTATCACTTATTTTTTATGGTTGAAGAGTACCAAACACTTTATAAAAAAAAGTTAAAATTTGAAAATGTACAAGCCCTCAAAATGGAGACTGAAAAAAATAGGTGCCCCCTGGTTGACACCGTTCCACCCTCCTCGATGATCTGAAAAAAAATCTTGGTTATTTCTTAAAGAGTAGGGATGTAACTATCGTTTGACGAAAGCGCTTTGCAGAAAATCGATTTTGAAAAAAAATGTAAAAAGAGTATTTCCCCTAAGTTTTTTCAACTTTAGGAATTTTTTAAAATTTAGAATGTTTTCTCAAAAAAGCTCACGTCAAACAATAGCGACATTTATTAAAAAGCTTTGTATAAAATATTAAGTAAATCAGTCTGCTGAAACTCGAGAAATCATGTCAACTGTTTCGAAAAACATAGTTTCGAGAAAAAAGACGTAACATCACGCCTGTAATCGTAGAAGGGATAGACAGAGGAGTGTAATTCACTCCCACGTTTCACCAATTACGTTTAAGTTCCATGGAATATGTGAGCCTATTGCCATAACTCAGTTTCGGGAAAAACGCGTTTAAAGTCTCGTTCCGGGAAGTCCAAGTAATTGTATATAAAGTTTTTAACTTAAAGTTTTTAATCAGCGGTTCTTGCGCTGTATAATTGTTCCTTCCTGCTATGGCACTGGTAAAACTTGAGTTTTTCTCCATTGCATAAGGGTTGCCTGGGAGTTTTATTTCTTTTGTCCATCAGCACGAATATTACTTCCTCTTTGAATTTTCCTATTTACTAACCTAACCTCACTGAACCTAACCTAACTCGATCCGACCCGATCTAACCTAACCTAATTCTAGACTAGAACAACAGACTTTTGACCGTGTCAAAAATAATAACTTGATTAGAAGCTGCTCTTCTTTCATTCAGTAAGTAAGACATTCTTATTAAGTCAATTTGTTAATTTAATGGATTTTAATTATTGCCATTAATGTTGGGAGCTAAAATATACGTTTTCGTACAATTTCGTTCAATTAACGAACCGCAGTTGTAATTGCTGTTATTAATTAAGCTACAGTAAGTATTTTTGAAATAAATAAATTTTTAAATGGTTCCAAGACCTGTTTTCGCTGGTGTTATACCTATATATATAAAAGGTTGTACATACATATATCATTATATAAAACTGCCTACAGGCGCCATAAAAAGCTTTCTAGGTGATTACAACTAAAAAATTCATTCTCCGAAAAAAACAATATACATTGTGAAACAATATTACACTATGTTAAAAAAATATTCACGTTAAATTTCTTGAGCCATACTAATATGTAATTCTATTTAATTTTATAAAAGAGTTTGTGTAACAAAGAACTCATATTATTCTCATAAAGAAACCTTATCCGACATATAAATTATTATCTCTCCGTCGTTCCATGGATAAAATGTTGGGAATTCCTCATAGGCAGCCGCTTACCTCATACACAAAAATTTAACAAACCAAAAAATGGAGAGTTAAAACATGACGTATTGTATATAAAAATAGGGACAAAAATTGCACGTGCAGAAGAACCGAATTCCTGGAGATCCTCGACCCATCTTATTCACAATATATATTCGCAATATGCCGGGATTGGTTGCAAATTTGTTCTGTAGCAGCCAGGAGCGCCTTAGAAGCGTTTCGTGTGCGGGAAGATAACGGAGTTTGTCATAAGATTAGAATAAAGCTAATGGAAGAAAATTACTTAGCTTTCTCGCGAATAAATCCGACGACCTGCTTAGGTGTGGTCTCACAACGACAATCGTCCAGATTAAATATTAATATTTCGTTCACGCATTACAGACAATGTTTATTACTCGTATATATCATTTAATATTTAACTTTCGACAAAAAAAAATACCGAGATGAAAAGAAACCGAGATGCCATGTTTTCCTTGAAATCATTATATATCAGACTTTACATTCACTCGTATAATCATTCATTAATGATTATACGAATTAAACATGCTATTCAGATCATATGACCTGGAACTCATGTATTATGATATATGTATGTATAGATAATTATTTATTAAGGAGTTATTTGTAAAAACATTTGAGAAATTTTTGCACAGAACATCGCCCATTTTCGATTTCGATTTCGATTTTTGACAAGTGTATCACAAACCATTTTTTTACTGTACTAATTATCCTAACTTTATAAGCTCTGAAATAAATTAGTGTCACTTAATTATTAAATTGGATAGTGCCCATTGTAACACATTTTCTTAACAAAGCTGCATTGAACCATACATTGGAAATTTCGGTTTGGTAATATAGGACAATTGTTTCACATTCCACAAAGAACATAAAACGACATATCAACAGACGCGATCTCAAGTGGGTACTGTTACTTATGGGAAATAAGGTCCGTATCTCAATCATTTATATTTATACTTACCCGATGATAAACTGGATCCTACATAGTGAACAATAAGTATTCCATATATTGTATTCAAGTTGAGATACAAGTAATCCGTCAATCACGAGTATTTAAAGATGCTTTTGAAACAGTATTCGCTAATATTTGTATATTGTCTTAAATTTTTCTATGTTATTATACTCACTTTGTTTTTTCATTATGTAAGTACTCGTATGTAGGATAATGTTGTATCGACTGTGTAGAGAAATAAATGTTTTCCTTGTCTCTCTCGCGCTTTGTGCCTTGTCATTAAATACTTTATTCGCATATACAATAAGAATAATGGTTTTAAACATAACGCGAAGTATTGTTTGTGATGAAGTTATTATAACACAGTTACTTAAACTTGATACTTACTTCCGCTTAGTCCGTTAATTGAAAAATTATTCGAGACCTGTGAAACAGTACCGAAGTTTAAGTACAACATTATTAGATACAAGAAGCTCATTAATAAAAGTTTATTATTACACCACAAAGAAGTTCATACCGCCTTCCATATTTAATTATTCTCGTTGATACTATGTTGAGGCGATAATCCTTCCTTATGAAGCTCATATGGATGACGAACAAAGAACAATGTCTTACCGGGTCGCGGCGTGTCTTGCGCCCTTCAGCCTAATGACTTGTTTATGTGCAATCACAGGCGACATTTGAATTAGGTACTCTGAAAACCATACGGTCCCTTTTCAGTGCTTGCAAACTTTCAACAATGTCTTTGGCTTTGATTATCCAGTTAATTAAGAATCAGGGGCCATTTGTAGTTCCTTGATTCAACCAATCACGTTAGCATCTTATCCTGATCGATATCTAGTACCGGTTGCTTGGTAAACTCGTTAAACTTATGAGGATCGTGTGGGACCAGAAGAAATGGAAATGTTTTTTTTCGTCGACGTTTGCGAAATGGTTTCATTACAACTGAATACTCAAATGAGATGTTTAGTATGTGGATAGAGAAATGCTCATATACCATTATCATCCTCCACCAGGTATTTCAAACTATGGAGGAAGAGAAGAGTATTTACTATAATACGGTCCTCCGAAAATCCTTAGCGAGTAAAACAAAGTGTCGGTGTTTCAGAGCGTCGCGCTTTCCACCCTTTCCGCTGATAGTGAGCTATGGTAAATTCGTAAAACAGTAGAAGTACTAAATTAAAGCCTACTTCTTTAACCTATAAGCTTGAGTTGTGATTGTGGGTTCACTTCCGGAGAGGGGATCATGCCCACCTTAGCATAAAGGGGTTTCCCTAAGGAGTTGAAGCTACGAAAATATAAATAACGTTTCTACAAGTCCGATGCTTGACATCGAAGAGAAAGGTTTAAATCCCTCGGGCTAAGGGCGGTATGATATCCACATAATTCGTCGCTCCCACCAGGACGGTATGCATTAAGAATTTTCCCGGTTATAAAGATAAAGGTTCTATTTCATTCCACTTTATTTTCGTGCCGTGGGCTGTTTTGCCAGCATTGTTAAATTAATAATATTGAGATGAATTATTCTAGTGTGGGAGTTCGGGTGCAGAGTATTCACGAAAATAAAAAAGGCTCAATCAAGCAATTTCTGTCATGTTTATTTTGTTGCAAGCGTATCGGGTAGAAGAATGTAATTACTTAATGTAATTTGAGGGGTCTAATAGAACTACACTGTAACGTGTAATTGCTCAAAGTCGGTCAGAGGTATTTGTTTGTTAGTCATCTAGACTTTAGATTACATCGACTTCTGGATTCACATGCTCTTGGACTGCAATATAAAGAAAGAAAGATGAAAATAAATGTGCAAGATAATTTATTTTGTCTGCTTGAGATTTCACATTGAAGCAAAAAGAGTTTATAAACGGATAGTATCCATTTTCTGTATACAATTCTTACGCATGAACAACTTTATAATTATTTTCAGTGTTCATAAAATATTTGCAAGCAAAAATTCACGGAGCGGCTTGTGCGAATCAGAAACAAACGGACGGTGTTAAAACACATTCTATCGTTTTATTGCACACGTCTACGTACACTTTTGAATGTTTGGGATCATTTTGATCCGCTTGCATTTAACAACCGTGAAAGAGAAATTTATTTGGAAGATTTTTGCTGCATGAATATTAATGGGTTTTTTTATAGCAAACGAGTAAGTATAAAAATTACCGAATGAAATATTACGGCTATAAAATTTCACTGGGTTATCCATTTATCAATCATTACAATGAGAAACGTATGTCAGAACTCACCCAATTTAGGGGGAAAACTTCGGGGAGTGCCTTTCAGTCAAATGAAGCGTTATTCAATACAACCCGAACAAGTAATAAATACTAAATTAACTATGAAACTGGGACACGGAAAACTATTTTCCGGCTACCAGGCACATTAGACCATACAATATTTTGTAAAGTTTACTTTATTGAATGATATTGGTATGAGTGATTTATTATTTAATTATTAATCATTAATTAATTTCATAATGACGCAACAATATAAAAATAATATTACATTTAAAGTATTGAAACAAGTATTTCATTATTGAATACTCATGTTAACTATATATTATGTTAAATTATATAGGCTCGCGTTTGACTACAACTTGACGTGATAGTAAGAGAAATGTAAGCTAGATTATATCACGCTAATGGAAAGCGCAAATACGTCCAAAGATAGAGCAAGGATGCCTAAGAAAAACTTATTTAGGCTTTCCTTGAAGAGTCCTAAGCTATGTCCGGAAACACAGATGTGGGCAGTGTTCCACTCCTTCGCCGTCTGAATAACAAGTTGTTTTTATTTATTTTTTTTATTTGCTTTCAAAAGGTATATAACACAAAGCACACGCTTTGTCATATCTTACATATCAGCGCCCTTCACAAATCTGTGATACCTGGGAAGAACATGTTAATAATATAGATTTGAAAAAATGATAGAGTGCTGTCAGTGCTAGGTGCGGTTTCCTCGGCGCGGCTGCGCAAGTGGGCGCGCAGCGGGGCCGCGGGCAGGCTGGAGCGCGCGGTGCTGGCCGGCCAGGGGCACCGCCTGCTCGCCGCGGCCGACGCGCTGCCTCTGTCCCGGCACCTGCACAACCTGATCGTCAAGTGCGACTCTCTACATGCCGCTGTGGAGAAAGGCTCGCTATTGGAACTGCAGGTACATAACACGAATTCATTATTTTGATTGCATTGCATTTACATTTTTTCTATAACTGATTTATGTCGTCACGCTAAGAATCGCTCGGGAAGTCTGTAAGGGTATATTTAGCATTCAGTGATCTCTGCCTACGCTGTAAGGACCTGAAGTGAGTACATAATTATAGTCATAATTTAAATCTACACATTTACGTTAGTGTTATCTTACGTAGTATACATAATTTTGACAAAGGCATGGATTCGTTCAAAATTAAAATTGTAGGAACTCCTGTCGTCGGACTACAACCGCAGCAAGTACGTGGCGTGCTACGACAGGGCCGGGGTGGGCTTGCTGCACAAGGCGATATTCTACAACTACCTGGACATCGCCGAGTGGCTGGTCCACAACTACCCACACCTCGTCCATCTCAGAGACTCGGTAAGTAGATGGTGACTAATAATAATAATCCGTTAGGGCATCTCCACACACGGTCATCTAATCTCAAAGCTGGCCTCTAGAAGCCTGTGATAACCAAACGGCTGATAGACTACGTATATGCACATAAATATATGACTAACATCATAGTGGAACAAATACACAGCAGTACACAACAGCAAGCTAGAACTAAAACACCAACTGGACCAACGTGCGACTCTATTAATGGGATCACAAAACGCAGTATTGTAGAGCACTCGAGGAAATTAAGAAAATTGCTCAATCTTGTACCGGCAGTCGTTTTGTTGAATCGTTGCATGTTTTGACGTCACATGAAATATGCGAATGTATTGTGCGAATATGCGTCTCACATCACGATGAATATAAATGTTAGTATATTATTTTGTTAAAAATAAATTGTATTTGTTCCTATTCCATGGGACGTAATTCGTAACCGGTGAACAGCGGGAGT
>DWME01007233.1:0-12813 GCA_018244795.1 Parelbella ahira ahira
ATTTAAACTTAAAACGCACTTTTTATAAAGAGGTGCGCGCCATGGATTCGAACCCAGGACCCCGGAATGAGAGGCTGAGTTCTTAACCACTAGGCTACCACTGGTGTCTTAGAATTATCATATTATTGTAGTATAGTCATAGAAATGGTAAAATAGAAGTGTAATAAATTATATAAACGGCCGTTTTTTCTGAAAGCTTCTACGGGGGCGCGTAAAAAGTTTCATAGGCAATGACGGCTGGATTATAAATGATCGATATACGACGCGGTATATATTATTTACAGCCTCAAATCACGACACTAAAGAGCTCCGGTGATATGAGACTTTTTACGATATTTTGTTGCGCATTACCCGCGTCTAGGATTTTTAGAACGCCATATCAGCTATATAGCACTCTGCGTATACTATTTCGAAAGTTGTCTTTGTATGTAGTAGTTTTGAATTTACATATAAAGTATGTTGCGAATTAATATCTAATTTTCGATTCATTCAGTCATGTGAATCTAATACGGAATACCTACTGTTTTTATTACTACTTCGAAATTCTCTATTTCGTGTTTTATACTTATACAAGAAGGATGTCGTCGACCAATACCTTATTATCGATTAATTCATACATTTATTCATTCATTTATATGGTTCTAATAAGGAGTATTGTTACTGTTATTATTAAATTAATATTTATGATCAGCGAATAATGTCGATCATTTTCTACTCGGTAATTTAAAACGACGAAAATACGTAACGTCACCCCTGTTATCCCGGAGCGTGAGTGAGTAGATAAATTTTGATAAGGTTCGAGTTGATTTGAGTTTGATAAATTTTGATAAGATTTGAGTAGATAAATTTAGGTAAGCTGCATCAGTACAGGTTTTAGAGATATAAATTATTTGTACGTCCGTCTCTCAAAACCATTTAGGCTTTTTAATACCTTTTATCCAACAACAACTGATATAATATATGTACTTAGAAAGAGATATGTACCTATATAGAAAAGCTGTAGACAGTAACTAGTATGACTCATTAGGGAGGCTTGTGTCCAGCCGTGGACTGAGATAGGCTGGTGCTGATGATGATGAACTAACAATACCTATCAGTTAATTAGCTCTAATTAAGTTAAAGCAATTTGTTTAAAAAATGTTAGTTCGGTATAAAGCACCGACAATACATGTAGCAATTACTTTATGAAAAATATGAAAATTTATCCACATTGATATTTCGTTATTCATTAAAAGTACTTTCCTGTGTTGGTGATTACTTAATATAGAGCTCTAAATGTAAAATATTTTTCAGGGCGGTAAAATCACTCACCTCCACGGGAGCGCAAGCGAAGCTGCAAGTAAGAACCAGATCATGCTAATTTTATAGCTGGGATCTGTTAATTAAAATTGGAAACAGATATTTTGTATACTATTAGTACAAAATTAAAAAAAAAAACAAATTAAGTTTATATTTAATAACATTGCTAATAACTTAGTGTGAATCTTTAGTGATTGCGTCATTGGTTTTTGTGAATTGTTGTGTGTGCGACTGTTGAGAAAAATCCTTGGGTTCGACTCCGTGTGCAAACCATTATTGTGATTTTCTAACTTGATATTTTCAATTGCACCACGAAGGCTGGATTTGTGCTAAATGTATTGCAATAGGCTCACCATATATTACACGAGACGTATGTATAATCGCCAAGACCTCTCCTTTCGGGGAGTCGAGGTGAATTTCGTTAATAATTATGTTACGCGATCTTACGAAAGTGGTATAAAATGTAAAAAATATCAAAGAGAATATTTTTATTTAAATATTATTCTGCAAAATCCTTTTGACGTTTTTAAGTAATACAAATTGGAGTACAGTTAATTTAACGTACAACAAACGAAAATTTGCATACGCTTTGCATTGGATAACGTTCCCCGAGATACAACACTTTATAAATTATTCATTTGTAAGTTTCTGTATGTCTTATCAACTCCAACAGTAACGCCGCGACACGTGTCAAGAGAGTTACCAGTCTCTTGGTAGACTGTGGCCTTGTTTTATTAACAGCTAGACACTAAGGTTGAAAGCGAGAGAAAAAATATATGAAATGACTGACAGGCTTCTGACTAAATTTCGTATATCATCAATCCTTATATCCTTCCACTGTTGGACCCGAGTCTTCTTTCGGCATGTATAACATTAAGGTTATAGGCTGTTACGCTAGCCAAATACAGGTTGACAGTCTATATTTCGTTGCATAATCAATTATATGTATAATGTAACCAAAAGACAATAATAATAATTAATATTACATTACTAGTGCAATGCATTATCTAAAATGTAGAGTCACTTTCTTTATTCTTTTCTTCATCTCGTGAGTTAATTACTGATATAGTTACGTTTGTATATAACTCATCATCATCATTCAATTAGCACCAATCACCATCATTCTGTTTACTAATACATTACAGATTATATAAAAACAAGGTAGTCTTATAAAGGAATGTGTACGATTCAGGATAAAAATGGTTTAAGACGAAAAGTGCTATTAAAAATATCAATATAAACATATATCCAAATGTATATAATATGTAGTTTATTAGCTGTCTGGCTACCAAGGCACAGATTGCCTACTTTGAGAACCACTTGTCGTTTGTGGAAATGTCCCAAGATGATTATTTTTATATGCTTGTCAAGAAACGTAGATATAAAATGAATGTATTATCAAAAGTAGCGAGGCGATAAACGAATTTCGCGTACGTAGAGCGCTAGAACTCTATCTATGTTAAAAATAGCTTAATACATATTTATTAGGGTCACCCCCAGATCTACACACCTAGCCTGCGGTCCTAAAAGTCAACGATCGGTCAAAAAAATTATTGCACTCCTACCTAATGTTATTGAACAAAATATAGAATCGTTTTTAGGACTACGTTGTAATTTTGGTACTTAGTAGCCCTAAATGCTAATGGGAGTGTTGTGGGTTCGATTCCTACCACATGAATTTGATATAACTGAGCACAAATTAATTGTGAATATACGTATGTAGTTAAAATGTTATATTTACATTGGATTGCTACAATTAGCTGTCTGGTCAAATAGTCCAGGGTCTGACCTACTCGTAATTTAGACTTGGATCGCCATGTAAATATTGAAAATAAAGTACTCTATAAGTCTACCACAGAATAGGTAAGCGAAAAACACTACAACAAATAGAATTGGCTACAAAAATGTGCAAAATTGAACGTATATTCGTAGTCAGTTAATTTATCTACGTCCATAATTCTGAAAACGTTTCCGAGTTAAAATATGTGAAGTTTTGAATTTAATGCCATGTAGCTATTACGAAGCTGACGTTTCAAATTAATTTTGCGAACGGCTGCCTGTTTGTGCATTGCAATTTTAATCACAGCTTTTACCGCGCGAATGTGTAATTCCTTTTGGATTTCAGCTGTTCATTTTCAGGAGAGGTAACGAAGTTGTTCGTTACATAATTGGACTTTAACTCGGTTGATGCAAAGCGTAGAGAAAGAAGTTTAAGTGTGTCTATTTTTAGAGTATTGAGTTTCAAATTTGGAATGTTTTTAAAATTTACTTCACTTATTTTCCTTTCCCGAGATTATTGTTCTTACTAATTATAAGAAGTTAATAAACAAATCATTTTTCAGAGTCTCAATGCTATTAATTTGATAAAATTAGCAATTATATTATATAGTAAGGAATATTGTGGAACGGGTTTTAAATATACAAGTATGTACATAAGTATGATATTTCTGGTTCTATTTTCGTACACTAAAATGTTTTATTACTTAATTTGAACATAATTTTCGTTTCTATTTTCAAAAGCTTATTTTGTATTATTTATTCCCTGTTACTTAGTATTCCACACAAATTAGGTGATCTAATCATAATTCTATGAAAGCATTTTTAGATTGTTACTAATTCACAAAGCTTATTATGAAGTGTTCAAGATGACCAATATCGATTTTATCACCGTGCAAGTAATTGCCTAGTGGCTGGCATCAGCACGACTCCGTTCATTAAAAAGTTTATCAACTAAAATCCTTAAGCAGTTTCAAAGTAACTTCAAGAAGGTTCTTTGTCGAATTTATTTCCGTTTAAAATAATTGTTGCTCTGAGAGTTGAGTTACTCGTATAAAATAATAAACTCGTATAAAATATTAATAAACTCGTAATTGGAAAAGTAAAATATTGTTCTAGAAGAAATTTGATGAGTATCTATATAAGAAAATTAAACACTTATTATTATCATGTGACCTTTAACAATATACTTTAATAAATTATTAATATTTTTAAAGGTTTTGTTACCTTTCCCTACTCACTTAAACAATTACAATATCGTATAGATTGTTATTAATGTTTTTGGAAAGCTTAAGAGAAATTTAACTGTATTTCAAACAAATCCGTATTATTTACTATTCAGTTGTCGTTATTATTTTGTAGACACGCTATATTCCTTTCAATGGAAGCAGAGATCACTGAGTACAAAACGTCTTTACAGACATTCACTGATCTCCGTTTTCGATTATGTGAGAAATACCAGCACAGAACGTTTGGCAGGCGGCTGCCAAGAATCGTGTTGATTGAATCAATATTTCTTTCTCGACATCATTCATTTATTCATAACTTCATACATTTTCATAGCACGATGTAAATGAATTGAATAATCAATATCAAAATGAACACGAAAGGCGCTGCCACTCAAAAGTCCCTCGAAGTATTGGCACTTAACAACGCAAACAGATCAATCTAATTCTGTGGATTAAGTGCGCTTCCCTCGTATTCCCCTGCACGGAACTTCGTAGGATTTAATTGTAAAGTTAATAATGCTCTGTCATAAATTCTTAATACAAAGAAACGAATAAAGAACATTTTGCACACTCGATTTCCTCGTTGGTCGAGTGGTTGCGAGCGGGACTGCTGATCGATAGGTCCTGGGTTCGAATCATGGCACTGGTACTGTTGGATTGTCGTAACTTATGTTTTCTTGTAGAAATTTCAACACGTAGTTGGTGAAACGTGTAAGTATATTACAATTCTCTGACTACCCCTTCGGGAATTACAGGCGTGGCGCAACGTTTTAGCTAAGTTAGGCTTCATAAGGTCGGAGTATTTTTAAACAAATACCGAAAAGTTAGATAAACCAACAAAGGCTATGCTAAATTCACTGTTCTAAAACGGATGGCTTACTGTACTGGACGTGCAACAAGGCAGTGACGTAAAAGCAATAAGCCTTATTACGCTAGCCCAGTGCCGATAATAGTAACGAAAAGTATTAATTTCGTCAACGAATATTCGAGTCTATTGAATTGATTACATTGCGTTCTGCGTTGTACATATCTTTACATACATGTGTTCACTATATCAGCGTATGACCGCATTCTACCTCCTTCGCGGCTGTGTGTCGTGGAATCAGTGAAGATAATAGTACGAGTTTTTATTACCCTCAGTCCTTCAGAATCTCTTTAAAGTATTTTGACGACTCGTTAAAACTTGTTAAAGTTTCTATAAAGATAGACCAATGATCGCTCGATCATTTTATAACTTTTTGATGCAAATCGTTTATAGTTACTATTTCGCGGCGTGGATCGCATAGACATTAAGAGCGATGCATATATAGACATATTGCCGTACTTATGTATATATCAAAAGAGGAACGTATAGACAAATGCACGGACGTGTAATCATACATAGTTATAGGCAGATTATTGTACAAAGAGCCTGGTAAAATTAATCTCCTTATAACATCCACTAAAGCTCTATTTTATACCTTTTTAATATATTCATGAATAATAAACACTAGCAATGACCTTGCGGTGAGAATATTGAACATATGCACACAAATCAGAATAAGAAGAAAATGATTGTGAAAGCGAGGGATTACCAATAAACGGTATAGCAGAGTTTTGTTGAGATCAAAATCGCTTAGAAGCCATGTTCACGTGCCTTCAGATCGTATTTATAGCTGTAATCAAGTTTTTACGACGCAAGCAAACAGTGATGACAGTTTCGTGAAATTTCAGGGGAACCACAAAATTTGTACCTTCATTCTATATAATACGTACAAGTATTGTCTATCTGTTTTGAACCCTATTTGATATAAGGTAGAGTAGAAAATGATTAAAAAATATATTGATATGAGTTAAACACGTTAAAGTAGAATTTAAGTAGATAGCATGTTTAATACAATGACTATACATGTACCGGCTTAACTCACGTGTGTTTTTTCGGGATGACCCGATTAGTTTCGGACCTGTAGGAGGTCCATTTTCATGAGATCCCGCTTTTTGCGGCGAGGTCGCGGAGGAGAGCGCAGGTCTAATACTAGTCGAGCCATCCCGAAAAAACGCACATGAGTTAAGTCGGTACATATATATGTATGTAATCATGTGTATAAATACTCACGAAATATTTAATAGTAAATATATTTAATACAGCTGTAGATGACACTATCTTGTGGTAAATTCACATTTTAATAGTAGTATAATAGTAATATAAATATGTATTAATATGATTTAAATATTCAATTCTATCGTTAATTTAAATAATTTCCCGTATATCCTAATATTAGACAAAGGCATAAAAAGCCCACTGAAGCAACACCGGAAATTAGGTGCCTTCCGCTCCGCTACTTCGATTATAATAATTATTATCTAGAATAATTTTTAAAATTTCCATTTTTGATTTATTTTTGTACAGTGGTATTATTATTTACTAAGATTGTTTAGCCTTTGATTCATTATGTTATTAAATTTTCGTTTATTAAATCATTTAACTTCGACGAACAATATTATTATAGTGATCAAAGGACATTGTCTATAATCATTAGCATTTGAGCACGAAATTGTGTAGACATAATTACATTTATCCACTGCGAATAAGTTGATGAAAAATACACTACTTACCATAATTAAGAACACTTTAGAAAATCATGAAAACATGCTACATTGTATACATATCAGTAAAAATTATAACGTAACATCACACCGGAATTTCTCCAAAGGGTAGGCATAGGAGAGTAGTTCTTCCATGTTTCACCAGTTACATTATACGTAAAAACCTCTTTCCTGTGGTTATAACTCTTATTCGGAGGCACCTCACGTCCGGAACACACTGTAGCGTTTGTTTCGTTTGAACAACTTGTAACATACAAGTCTCGGTTGTACTGACAGATGTGTTGTGGCCTCCACAATGGTAGAATGTTTATTATCTTGATGAAATGTCGTCAAAATATTAGGTTAGTGTGGATTAATATCAACATAGTGTGTGTATCTTTAATATACTGAGTTAATAAGGTGTTGATTGTGAGAATAATTTTAAACATAACATAGCTATCAAAATAGCTGGCAGTGGTTGGATGCGAAGAGCTGAAGATCGAGCTCAGTGGCGTGCCATTGGAGAGGCCTATGTCCAGCATTGGATGGAAGTAGGCTGATGATGATGAAGGAGCATTGACATAAAGTTGAGAACTGAAGCGATCGACAAGTTCTAGTTGTTTGACGGGTATTTTTTCGATCCGTCACAATGAGAGACAGTGGCAGCGCATCGGCCACTCTGGAGGCACACCGTGAACACCAAGGTGTTTGAGTTTGAGAGGAAGCGACGAGATGAGCTCGATTTGAAACGAGACGAGCTCAAGGTCCGGCCGCCTGCGGCCATTCATTACAATTATATCGGAGGAGTACTGAGTACTGACATGCAGCGAATGTGGTCGTACATTCACTGCAAAAATCGGTTATGTCAGTCATAAGAAAGCGCAGCAACGAAGGTCGCGTTCGTTGGTCCTCAGTCGCTGTGGCACCATACGGTCAGAATTAACCAACTAACTTTCTATCACCATGTTACAATATTATAAACACAGACAAAATAAAACCACGTGTTGAAAGGAAAACATGTATCACAACAAAATGCGACTGTTAAAATTAATATCATGTGAACATATCATAAATAGAGTTGATCCAGCTCTGCACATATGAGGTGTTGATGATGCACCAGGACAGGTACGCGTAAAAAGTGCACTTCACGATCAGATCCAAGATGAGCATCCTGCAAGGAAGAATGGAATTAGTCTGGAATTGATCACATGATGATTGTGCCTTGTTGTCGAATGACCAGAAGCATAGCCAATTAGTAAACCAATACAAATTTTTTTACATAAAACTTGTAAATAATGCTATTTTGACTGTATTTCTCGCAATCCTGATCCAGTGGAACATTGCTATTGATTTAGTTAGGTAAGAAATAAGGTAACGGCCCCTAAAACGGCTGTCTCATTGAATCGAGTTGATATGTGATAATTGGGTTTTGATGTACGTTACGAGATTTCTACTGTCGCTAAGGAATTCAAAATCTTAAGACAAAAAAAGGTAGAATGAAAATAATTACATATTACGCCGGGGGAGCAGATGTTACCCAATCTATACGAAACGTTTTTAGAAGTGATTAAAAGAATGTAATTCAACATGTCTACATTTCCAAAGAGAGGCAAGAAGTGATATTGTTCAAGCTGTCTACATTTCCAAAGAGATACAAGAATTGATAATGTTCAAGCTGTCTACATTTCCAAAGAGAGACAAGAATTGATAATGGTCAAGCTGTCTGCATTTCCAAAGAGAGACAAGAATTGATAATATTCAAGCTGTCTACATTTCCAAAGAGAGACTTATATTATCTTATTAAAAAGAGCGAGGGTAAGGAAAAATGGTGCGACGAATGAAAGGAACGACGGTGGTTACCTCCAATAGTGTATTTTTGCACCGGTGAGATCCTCATCGACTTCTTTTAAAAGAAACTTCTTTCCTCCTTCACAACTGGCCTTGAAGTACTGGAACTTGTCAATGTTCTCCATTTCATAATAGAAATGCACAAAGTCCTCCTTCTTCAAGCAAGAGCGGAGAGCCACGAAGTTTTTATTTGAAAACGTCCATTGCTGCGTCAAATAGTACTGGAGTGCAATATTTGCCGAGTAGATTCTTCTTTGTACTTTGACTAACCTAGAAATATCGTCGTATCTTTATTGATAGTACTTATAAATACAGAAAGCAAAGCTGATTTCCAGACTAAACCTTTACTATGTGGTTTTCTTAAATCCTCTTCAATAACGAAACATTTGCAGAAATCTTACTGAGAATTTTAACATTATTTGAATTATGATATTTAGATGATTATAATAGATATTGACCGTATTGTATAAATTTGCCTACATGATTAATATTCTCGAAGTTGTTTCTTGGGAGAATTATCTTAAATCTTCTTTAAAATATTGTACCTGAATTACATATCATCGTCATCAGAGCATGCAGATCGGGGAGCGCAGAACACGGGTTCTTGCTGGGCATTCAGCCGTAGTTAGACAGGCCTTAGTGCAATAAATAATCTAATTTTAATCGCATTCGTTAAATAAAACTTACATGGGTTTCTTTCTCATTGTCCACAGCACTGTGTCCACCAGGATCGCTGGCAAAAGATGCATGAACCAGACCTAGACATTAATTACTTTCCATAAAGTTCAAATGCACGCTATTTTTCTCATTACGTGGTGTAAGTATTGAAGGCCTTAAGAGCACTCTTTTTTCTATTTACTGTCTGTTTTTGGGTAAAACGATTTGAGGTCCATGTAATGACGTCTACTATCAATCAGAAGAAATAAAATCCCAAGAAAGGGATAATTGTGAAGATATTTGGGATTTACAAGATTCCCAAATGGGCTAAAGATTAAAATTTGAGGAGAAATTGGAGTTTAAGAATTTAGTACGAAAAACTTAACCACCCAAATATTTATTCTTTACAAAATGTTCTCAGGTTCTCAAGACTAAGAAACAAGTTCTCGGCTCACGTGGACAAATATGTTCTTTACCCTTACCATTCTAAGAGTAAGCCCTTGTATAACAATTTGGCAGTAATGTGTTTATCCTAAATCCTTACACACCTTAAATAAATGTAGCGTCTTTGATATCGTAACGTTTCCACCGGCGTTCCAGAGAACAGTTTTCGAGGGTACGAGAGGCGCGATCTGGTAGCCCATTTTTATGAGGTTGCCAATAGACACATCGTTGAGATAGCTGCTGCTGAGATTGTAGATTGGGATGTCGTCTGAAGGCTCCAGCCTATAATGGACACGATATTTAATAAGATGCGTCGTATATTGTACAACAACGACGTAACACCTCGGATGTAATTCCCGAAGGGGTAAGATGAGGACTGTAGTATAACAACTAACTAGGAAAATAAACTGCGATGTTGTCTATTCATTCACAGATTGTACTGACGCTCATTGAAGGAAACCTATGTTCAGCAGCGGACAGGTACAGGCTGATGATGATGAGAATCAAAATTGTTATGTTGTCATTCTTTTATGTGTATATCAAAAGTCATCAGAATTTCTGTCTTGTTTGCCACAAACTCCAGAGATCAGATCCTATCTATAAACACTTAATGTAAATACAATTACAAATTACAATTGACCGTGTGTGACCACAGTCCTGCAGATTCTTCATTTCACCTACCTCTTAGTGCCTCTAGCCCAAGCAGCAGCTATGAAACCTTTGATAGCGATGTCTACGGGCATGTAGTCCGGGATAAGACTGGGATCCGCGTACAAACTTCTAAGGATTCCTGAAACCGAAGTGAGTAGCCATAATTGGTTAACATCATTTTACAGAGTATTTACATAACGTACTACGTACATATGTTGAGAGTATTTTCATACGAAAAACATGATAAGAGCATACATTTTACGTACTTCACATTGCAGATGGATTTTTGATGGACGTAACGTCTGTTAAAGCATAACAAAAGAACCATTAAATAAATACAGAGTAAGTGGCAAAATGTTAGAGCCTTTTTGGAACTTGTAATTCCTAGTAGTAGCACGAAGTCTGGGATTTGTTACTGGTGTGTGGCAATAGGCTCACCTCTATTCCATGTTGGTAAGTATAACATGACTGGTGAGTCGTGGATATTTACTACACTCCTCTGCCTTTTACTGAATCAATACCTTGAGCTCCAGCAACAAAGATTCCAACAGGTCCGTTGAAGTTTTCTACCCAACCTGGTGCAGGCTCGCGAAAACTTGATATTACTGAAAAATCAATACCATTCATTTTGTCGTGATGACTTGTAGAAAAATATTTTAACAGGTAACATATACTGTAGATTATATGATCGGAGGTACCGCCTCGCAAAGTATCCGACTAATGGTAAAGTATTGCAATGTCCTGTGGTTTTTTTTACATGAAATGCTAATATATTTCCATCCTTGATCTTTTGGATTCCACATTTAAAGTACCCTAAACAAAACAAATCGAAAAGCAAATAATTTCACAGTTTGAACGGACTAAATGTTTGTCATATACGACTATCATCGAAACTAAGAATTGTTCAACTACTCTGTTATAAAGATGTAAATGGTTCTATAGATCCACAATTGAGTAAACTAAAGATTTCAGAGATTTACAAAAAAAAATTCTGATCAGGAAATGTTGTGAGTTCAAATATCAATGACTTGTAGTTTTTTTTTTGGAAAATTTAAATTTTAATAATCCTTTCACATAGTATACCTATAAACCTAATTGACAATAAAATTTTATATGGAATTTTTTTTTAAATTATTGTTCAATGTTACTATCTGCTGCTCATTATTAGGTATCATTAAAAAAATATTTTTTTGTTTATCATTAAGCGACTGCAATCTACATGCATTAATAATAAATTATTCATACATAGACAACGTCATTTGTGGTGCTTAGCAAAATTTTATCGAATGAAGTGAGTTCACCTTGACACTTGATGTTAAACTTCCAAAAATTTTACTTAAATCTAGTATGAAATCTACCTTTGCAATTTATCTCACTGCTGTTAGGTCTTTAATAAGATATTTGCTGATTATTGATAAACATATTTCACACTTACCTATTGATGGTCGGAGTATGGTGATCGGGAGTTTTCCTTTCTGCTCATATACGACATGCTCTGCCAGCTGCTTTGTGAAAACATATGTATTTGGTAGCTCGCCTAAATATCTAAAAATATGTGTTACAGGAGTTAGCAAGGCATTTCCGTTTATTATTAATTTTATTCATCGCAACGGCACATTTCTCTCTGCCTTCATCTTTCGGATCAAACTTACTTAGTAGTAAGTGCCTTGAGGGTCTCGTCATCCACGTTCTCGCAGATGTTGAGTGTGTCTCTCCAGTTAGCGTGGGGTGCGTACATTACCTCCTCCACGGGATCTCGGTTTGTGTTCGCATAAGACGTAGACACGTGTACCAAAACCTAAAACATGAAGTGATTCCTCTTTTATAGTAGAGGAAGACATCCGTTTTGGAAAGTGTAATCTGATCAACAATATATGTTTTATGACCTTTTTATTATTCCACTATTGAAACACGGGTTACCTCATGTAATGAAAGAGTTAAGGCCATAGACTGCCACGCTAGCTACAAGCTGGTGCCAACCACTCTGCCAAAACTTCACTAGCCTTGGAGAGTTTATTTCAAAATCAATTCTGACTCGTAATCTTTAATAGTTTTTCGTTGTAAGTATTTAATGCGCAGTTTGACCATGTAATATTTATGTACCTAGTTTAATTGACATCAAGTGGATACGAGAAATCGTAGACATGGGTTCCAATTAAAATTGAAGAAAATGAATAAATCCATGGTTTCTCATTTGTTACTTTTATAAGTTTTTATGTAATGTTTTTTAATACATGTGACTGCCTTGTTGGTCGAGCGGTTGCAAGCGCGACTGCCGATCGGGAGTTCCTGGGTTCAAATCCCGGGTCGGGTACTATTGGATTTTTCTAATTTAGAATTTCTA
>DWME01007234.1:0-12812 GCA_018244795.1 Parelbella ahira ahira
AGAGTGATTGGCGTACAATATATTGTCCAAAGACAAGGTGTGGTGGTTTAACTGCGCGCGACCAAATAGGTAAAACACAGTTAAAACCATCAATCACGGCTAGTTGTCACAGTATTCTATTCAAGTCGCATTTATTAAGTGATCAAAAGTAGGACACGTAAAATAGGTGTCAGAGCCATAATTTGTCACTGTGCCCGGTTTTATTAATTGTTATTGTCAAACTTAGGTTGTGATTGCATCTTTTATGACGGGTCCATCAGATAGCGGACGGCTTTGGACAAATATTGAATGACCGTTGTTGTCTTTGGCCCTTTTATGTACGGTTTTGTCATATATATCAAGCGCTTTTATAAGTGAAATCTCAAGTATACAATATTAATAAAAAGTCTGTACGGATACAGGTAAACTCAGAAGGAATCTGGCGTAGTTATATGTATATTTACAAATATTAAATTGTATAACTTAAGCTGAAATAATGTTATTTAACCTTTATATAACACATGCAATGTTAGTATAATTAGTTGATTGTTGGTGTGACCACCGGACGCGCGACAAAGGTCGGCGCCGCGCGCTGGACGCCGCGCTGCGACCCAACGCACACCGTTCCGCTCCTTTGACATCATTCGTTCTCTCACAACGCTATCTTTTATGACTATTGATCATTCGTTCTACGCAACAAATTTATTATTGAAAGTTTATAAAGATTCGTGGGAAAGTAAATAGTGAATACAATGTACATAATAGTAACAAATTTGTTGACACTTTTATTTTAACTGAATGCATAAATTTAATAAATTACGGGTTCTTGTAATGTAATTAGTCTGGATTTTACAAAGTACGTATATTATGTTCATGAATGATATTTTAATTTTGAATCATATCTATTACTTGAACATAGAATGCTTTTAAATATCAATGACTAGACATCTTTTCCCAAAAATTATTGTCTATGTCTGACCCATACATGTTAGGAATGTGAGCTATGGAAATTATTTATTATGAAAATATGATAGCTGTATGTATGAGCCATTCATATCAAAGTAAAAATACATTCTCCATATTTTTTCGATCAACTTTCAACGCACAGTCTAATTACTGAACTCATTCATATTGAACCTGCCAATAGCAGATAGATTCATTAGCTAAGTGCATAATTTACTAATTACGGCCAATGAACGAACATTTAAAACGTTTATTTGGAAGCTAAACATGAAATACCCATGTAATATTCTGAGTGCTGAGTATATTTTAATTTAATTAATTATTTTGCAGTTGATTGATTATTTGTGAGATATACAGAATATAGTTTAAATAAACAACTTAAATAATAAAAAATGTAGAAATTTGAATGGGATTGTGAAAAGTAAAAACAGACTGTGACACGTTTGAAAGCGTTCTTGAAGTTGCTGAGACTCTTAGTGGAAGCCGTAATTCGCCAGCAAAAATACAACGCTTCAACAATCTCTGTGTAGCGACAGCGTGTGCGTTATTGTGTTCTGAGTTTAAGGGTGTATTTAAGCAGACACATTAAGGCCTAAGTGTTCACGTCCTGGCTGGCAGAGAACAATCCAAAACTAGTACGTTCACGGTAAACTACGTACCCGTATTAAAAAAGAATGCTCGGAAAAAACATTTCTTTAATAGATAAAATGAATTACGGTAAATCTTAAAACCTATTTCGATACTTGACGTCATCGAACCGTAAAGAAAAATTACCCAGCATGTTATGTTCGATATTTATCCAATATCTGTTAAAAATCATCATTATCAGCCTACTCCCGTCCACTGCTGGACATAGGCCTCTCCAATGGCACGCCACTGAGCAATGTTAAAAATCAGTAATCTACAATTATAAATGCTTTATTAAGTTGCACCTTATATGTACATTAGTATACCCAGTTATGATAAATAGGGAGAAAATTGAGTTAATATCGCCTTCAATATACTTCTGTTCAGTTTGTTTTTGGTTACAAGACCGGCTAGCGTTTGGCCGCGATCCGTTTGATGGACAGCGCAAATGCGTCCTAGATGGAGCATGCATGTCTTGTCCTTACTAGACTAGTAATATCTGTATACTGTGTACTGCTCTTCAAAACAAGGGTAAATAGGCCCTTGCCTATATATACGTGTCTGAAAACACAGAACAGTTCACAACACTGTTCCTGTAAACTGAATACGGGAACGCTGATACCACTGTTATTCAATAATATGTTTAACAGAACTAGCAACACTAACACAGCGAAACTATCCAATCCGTTCACACAAATACTATTTCAAACGTTAGTTGTATTTATTAAGAAACCTGTGGGGTTAATAGCTCACCTTGCGATCTATTCTCGTATCAGATTGCAACAAACATCAACAAGTAGAGTTCGGAGTATATTTAAAACCCAACATATTGGAGTGCATTGACCCAATACAAATAGTTGGCTACTTACAATAATATGCTGGTAGCAATACGTACGGGATATGATCGTGTTCCGACACTTTACAGTTTCTACTGCTGGCTTTTACTATAATAGGAATTATGTTGTAATGTGCTTTATAACTCTGACTAGCCCCATGGTCCAGTGGTTAGAAAACTCAATCGCGGAGCCGGGCTCGTGGGTCCAATTTCCACCCAGAAAAATATTTGTGTGATGAGCACGTTGTGTCTGGGTGTAAAAGGAATAAATATTTATATGTACATGTAAGAGTAGTTTAACAGCCGTCTGATTACCATAACAAAGTCTTTGGATGTTTTCTTTGGGTTCAGATGGACGTTTGTGGGTATTTCGAGATATTATTATAAACTGCTTCGTTGGTCGAGTGGTTGCAAGCGCAATTGCTGATCGGGGGAGGTGCTGGGTTCAAATCCCGGGTCGGGTACTATTGGTTTTTCTAGTTTAGAATTTCTAGTAGCGACTCGGAGTCTGGAGCTGTATGCGGTGTATGAAAATACGTTCACCACCTATTCCGTGGGACTTAAACGGGAATGGTGAAAAGTGGGAGTGCACTGCACTCCTCTGCGTGCCCCTTCGGGGAATACAGGGCGTGAATTTTGACATTGTTTCGTAGGTACTATAATATCATAATTCCGAAAAGGGTTTCTAGACTCGATCGTGTTGCAGTTTTTGTGCTTGGAAAAACTCTACATCGTTTTCCTGCGTTATTTTTCTTTAAATCACATATACATTAAAAAAACTTGAACTCGCAGTTTAGCTTATGTACACAGCAAAGGGGAGAGCATTTTCGAAATGTCTCTACATAAAAAGGGGGTACAAAAAAGACTCTTTATGTAATCTACCTGCGTTATTCTTGTTACGTATGGAAAAACTGCTTGGACACAGTAATTTTTACACAGACAGCAAAAGCAGAGAGAAATTTTCGAAACGCATCTACATAAAGGGGGCACCAACCTAACGCTATCCTAACCCAACAATGTTATTGCAATATCTCGCCGAGATTGAAGGGTCTTTTTATCATAATTTTTGCGAAGATCAAGGGTCCACACAGCGTCAAACTTGCCAACTCAGCGCGGATATTCAAAAATCTCGGACCAGATGAATGATGTTCACCACTTTATTCCCCGTCCGATTCTTTTGCGTATTTTTGAAAGAACAGAATTTCGGTATAGGTAGGAGCAACTTAATAGAAATACAGAGATTTATGTTGTACCTACGTAATAGATAAAATATAGCGAATATTAGAAATAGTATTATTTCTTCTAAGACAGGATCAGATGTCCTACAGGATTAAACTAGGCTTCGCCCGAGAGTATTGCAACCAAGATTGCTTTTGGACATCGAAACGGAGAAAGGATTGTTTTTAAGTTAATTTCTCATTTAGAGAGTTCATACGTGTCCAACCTAGGAAACAAAGATTTTCGGCAGTTGGAGAGAGCGACAAAATCATATGTAATATTACGAACATCTCATTAAAGCCCTAATACATACTCGTATTATAGTTAATGATGTGAAATATCGAATTGTTTCAATCATCAATCTAACTTTAGAAGAATGTCTCAATATTCATAACATACATTTGCTCAGTATGTTTACCTTCTTCCATGAGATTTCTGCAAGCGACTACGAAGAATAAGAGAAAAAAAGGTGATCAGTCAATTTTAGTCTGTCACATTACGTGCATAAATTCTGTAGATGATTGAAAGTTATGCTGAAAATGGATTGATAAATAGATAATAATAATATGCTTACAGTTATGAAAAATGATGATCACGGCAGATCTGTAAGGACAAAGGTATTTTCTACTCGATGCTATCTGCCTACCTCGTAATATACCTGTGGTGATCATATAAGACAAATAATAAAATGGCTCTTGCGATTGGTCTCTACAGGATAATTGCAAATTTAGCAGTAACATGGGACACGATGAAGTTGAAATTGTAATTTTTGAATTGTGAAGTAGCACTTCAGATCTTTCAAATCATATCCTTATTACATGATACGTTGATATGATACATTGGAAATGGAAAAAATATTACAATTAATTCATTTTGTTCATGTCAGTATAAAGTACTGTCTAATAAATTACACACACTGTCAGGTAACCCGGAAGGGTGTTATGGCGCTCCAAAATATGCAGTTTACGATCTCTCTCCAGAACCTAATCTTACAACCCGCAGTAAGGCAGAGTTCAGCTGTCTTGAAACAGAGATAGGTAAAGTTTCACGGCACATGACTGTATTAACCTAACCTAATCAAAGGTTAATTTTATAAGTACTCGTACAGTTAAGAAATTTATTAAAGTTTTTCAAACTTTCTCAACTGTTGTATTTAATAAAAATGTAGCTTAAAAATTAATTAATTAACTAATTATTCATTCACGTCGTGAATATGAAAGTATACATAACATTATTGTTACGAGTTCTTCTAAAATCACAGATAACTGCGTAATATTTGTTTATAAACGAACAGTATTGTCTGATATGTAAAGAAACCCGTAATAATGCTTAAAGAAATACGTATATGCGAATATGCTGTTATAAGATAACAAATACGCGAGTAAAAAATTGGTTACGTCAATGGTATATGAAAATTAGCAATCCGTAAAAGAAGTGGAACATTCAGCTCAGTAGGAAAAAATTATGAAAAGAAATTTACGATCCCTAAACCTTTTTCATATAGAGCAATAAAAGCTGCGTATTAAGTTCGGGAAAAGGTGCGAACAAGACGAATTATTCGCCATAGAATATGACGGTTTAATTTTGGCGATAATGCGTCATAGTAGTGCAGATCTTCAGGACTTTGTAAGTATTAGGTGACAAATAGTTCAAATTATTTTATAGGAGACTAATTTACGTTTTTATACGAATAGTACATGAATCTCAATATAATTATGTTAATAATATGATAGAGACAAATGTACAGTTTTTAACGCAAATAAATCTAAATTCAAATCAGTTCACGATAAAATATTAAGTTAGATGTACTTAATATTAAATTTGTCTTGTAAAATAAAAGTCAGTGCACCATCATATAAAAATATGTTTTTACTAACCGGTTTTCTCAAACGGCGAGCTAAAAATTTTCTTTAAGCTCGTGTTTCTTTTGATGTTGCATGTTAGCTTTTCGATCGCTTTTAGTATCTTCTTGCTGACCTTGTTAATAGTTCTGTGTTTCGGATCGGAATACTTTGGCGTTCGAGGACCGCCGCCGACAATCTTCTCGCAACCCGAGTCGGCGCTGTCATCCGATTCCGTGGCGGAAGTATCGGAAACGGGATGGAATATATACGGGCTGCTGGTGAAACAGGGGGAGTTCATGACGGTTTTGGTAAAACTCAGTTGAACTGCCTCATATTACGACTGAGCATTAGCCTAGTGAAATTATTGAATTACTTTGAATTTTTCAGGATAGTTTAAATACGACTATTCACAGCGAAGTCTAGACGAGCGTTGGATAAGACGGCGACGGTACTGCTATGAATCGGGACCTCTATCCAGAAGACGCGTGAAGCGTGACGCCGCTCCTACTGCCGCGCCTTAGACCTTGACTTATCTTGGATCATTTATTTCATAGCGTAATTACTCATTGTAAATATCTCCATATATCCGTTATATGTGTACTTTATTTCGCTTGTCGCTTTATGAATGACCTTCGATGTTCAGTATTAGCGTTAGTGATACTCCCGAATAAACGTGGGGTAATAATTTACCTAGGATAGGTTAATAAATTACTGAGATACCCATCAAATGTTGAAATGCTTTTTACGAGCAATTTACATTTTCTATAGAGGGTAGTATGTATTTGTGTCTTTTTAGATGATTGTAACATCACGCCTGTATTCCTGGAAGAGATGGACGCAGAAGTGTAGTAAACTGCTGCGAAACAGATGTGGTGTTACATCCTACCGTGATGTAGGGGATGAGCCGATTACCATACCAGGGGCAAAAGTATAAGACCCGATGGATCCCACGACCTCTTTACTCACACTTACAAACAACTCAACAGACGAGGCAGTACATATATGAAAACGGTCAAGAAATTTTACATCTGAATTGCATTATAACGAATTTTATGATACAATTGTACTATAAACAGTAAATAAAATAGCACTTTGCCCTCAAGTAAACCTACATAGTAATCGGCTTTGCGTATTTTACATTGTAGGTAGGTGTTGCAGTTCAAATTGTAGGTACAATGTATTGTAGTACAATGTATTGTAGGCACGATGTGTTGTATTACAATGTATTGTAATTTCACCCTACTTAATTAAGCAGTTGATGTACTTGATTAAATAAACTAATTGTTTAGTTTACGTAAGTTTTTTAAAACGGCGAACTAGTTCCAGACTCATTCGAAGTTCTGCTTGATGAGCTCCCGCTGATTATAGCGAGACTCTGCTACAACCTCGCGAGAACCGTGGATAAGTTTGAAAATAGTCGGACTATTTAAAAAAATGCTGGTACGTTTTAATCACATAAATAGATGTCATGGAACGCTAACTAGTAAAAACTATTTTAAAATTATCATTTGTATTATATTTAACTTAGTATTCATTGAGTTGCATCTGCTATACCTAAATGTATATTGTGTGTACATGCTCATTGTCAAGTAGAACTGAAATTCCTGGAAACAATCACAGACGTGTAGTTATCTCGTAGGATTTAGTCGGAATGCCTGTGTCCAGGTATGTTTGTGTAGCACAGATTCCATAATGTGGTTCACTATTCCTGTAGAAATCTGGTGAATTATAGGTAAGTACTATACTATAAACACATAGTTACAACAGTCGACACGTACCTAATTTATATAAATATATCGATAGGGCTTTACTGTTGTGCGCATCTCGCAAAAACTGATTTATACATTGGGATAATTTTATATATTTGGTTCTTATATTTAAAAGAAGTACCTAATTACTGAACTTACTGAAGTTTTAAGAAACTCCAATTTTTAGCGATGTTTTAAGATTATCAAAGTAAATTTTTGCATTCAATATATTTTGTTTTCTTTTCTGTACCTACATCAATTATGTTGGTAATCATATGATA
The DNA here is from genome assembly GCA_018244795.1 of Parelbella ahira ahira. Taxonomy (NCBI): domain Eukaryota; kingdom Metazoa; phylum Arthropoda; class Insecta; order Lepidoptera; family Hesperiidae; genus Parelbella; species Parelbella ahira. The sequence goes on from DWME01007234.1 coordinate 7,496, forward strand.
AGCAACGCAGATGAAATAGTGGGTATAAGGTAGTATAAATTATAACTGCGGCAATTAGAGATAATAATGTAGTATAATGAGGGGATGTTTTTCTAAACTGACTTTCGAAAAAATGTATCTGTAATTCTGTATCCATAGTTTTTTTTAATTTTCTCTGATACTCAGTAAATGTCAACACACTAATGCATCCCTAGCGATCATTTAGAAAAAAATATTTTTAGGTTACGTCATAAATATATATCTGTACAAATGCTCAAAGCGGTATTGTCTCAAAACTTTACCTTAGATTTTCATTTAATTTTAATATAGTGCCTGAAGTTTCATAATAGCAACTACGCATGCCGAAATATTGCCTTGAATAATAAATTTTTCTTCTAAATATTTCTTAACGTTCTCTCTATATAATTGAAAAAGTGTTTAAAGTGTACATAAATACGTGACTATATCAGTTAGTAACTACACGATGCAAAAATATATACGTCTCTTAATATCCAAAATATTTTATGTGTAACTTTAATTTACAATATTTAACCAAGTTTAGTCTGATTCTAGCAACCATTAACTAAATAATTATACGGATATATACTTATTTTAGTATTATACCCGTGAATAGATATTTGTGTATTGTTGAGATGAATACGCTGTTGGATAATGTATTGAATACCTGGATACTAGACCATTTGAATAGCAATTCAAGTCGGTACGTCCGCTGGGTATACAATACGCTTTATAAACTACACATACCTATTTATCACCTATATTACTAACTTTATGGCTGATAAAAGACGGACAAAACAGATACATAAAGTGAATATTGATAAATATTTTTGTTACAAAATGATATTTTGTTACAAAATAAATAGATGCAACCGGTTAAGCTTTGACAGAAATACAGAATAGGAGCAAGTAATATTTCATATAAAAATAATTCTATTAAAGTGTGTGGTATATTATCCGGGACACAGATGTGTAAAATGACACAGGCAGCGGCATAAATTTGTATTCTAACGGAACTAAGCTCTAAGGTACCGCCCTTTCCGCTTCCGTATATTGTGTCTCCTCCGAGAATTAACTGGGTTGCCCTCAGTATTTACAATGGTGGCTCGTAAGTTATTACGAAAAAAGTCACGAGCAGTCATATTTTAATAGCAATGGAATAAATTTTGGGAATTACTTATATACGAACAGTTAGACTATATTGCTTTATTAATTATTTGTATTATTACATTGTAGATTAGAACTACGGCTTAAACTCTGTATTTAGGTTACTCTGTATTAAGGTTTGATGATGATAACATTAATATTGTAGAGTTTGTAATATTTCGTAGACAGAACATTTAAATATGAATCCTACGTATACATCAGTAAACTGAATTTATTTTGCTGCACGATTGTTAGCCTTTGTTTCCTCGCTTATAATCTCAAACATAAATTGGACACTTGCTGTGAATGCTTTTGATTAATGATTTTACATAATATTACATTATTTGTGTTGAGTGGTTGGTGTGCTCACAAACTAAGCTTAGGAGACCATCGCGTGTGAAAACAATTATTGTTTTTATATGTACAGGCGTAAAAGCCACATAAATATTTAAAAAAAAATATTTTTGTTTGTTTCTACGAGGCTGGTGTACTTGCATTTCCGTTGTTTTCATTTGTTACCATAATTTCGAAGCTTTACATACCTGCTATTTTTATTAGGAACGATTTCAAAAACTGCTTTTGGCAAAAAGTAGGTTTGTTTTATACGGGGAAATTCTCAAGAGCGCATTTATGTGATGTCAGTGTATTTATTATTTGAAAAATGAGAAATACTTACCCACAGGCGCGAAGTCATTATAGTCGTCTCGAAGTGAATGATGCACACTCGTGGTGGAGAACCGTTGTCCGCCATGCTCCTTCCGATCGAATGTATCAAAATAATTATTTCGGGCCTGCGTTGGTGTGGACGGCCCACGATTCGGTGGCCCGTTACTCGCAGCGCTGGTCAAACCTAAACCTAATTTGGCGTTTTCATTAGTTTCGTTTACATTATCACTAGATCCGTTTAAAATAATCTTCTTTATTGTCTTAACTTCCTGAATTTCACTAATCTTATGTTCGGTTACTGAATGTTTGGTTACTTCTTCGCGCGAATGAAAATCACTGTCGCTTTTTGAGTTGAAAATCTTCTTAGAGTCATACACTGGAGTCCCGTTCATCTTATTCTCGGGGTGCAAATACTTTTCGAAGGGGTCGCTGTTCCTCTTTGTTTCAAAAGGATTTTTTCCATTTCGTGTTACGTCGTTTGAAATACTTTCGTGATCCGCATAGTTGGATTTAGAGCCGTCAGAGTAAGGATCGACTCTACCATTTGTGCTGTATTTCGGTTTTACAGATTCATAACCGCTATTGTTTTGATTTTCATTATAGTTTCCGATACCACTGGGACTCGGTTCGTATGTTGACGAGTAAATCGGGGGTTGCAATTCAGAATTATAGTCCTCAAAACACGGCGATTCCTTAGATTTATTAATTGATTTATTTCTATCTACTGCGATGAGTGAAGATCTACCATTTGGTACGGGAAGTTTGGAAGCACTTGAATAATTTGAGGGTAATGTTGTGTAAAAAGGATTTGTGGGATGAAACTTGAGCGGTTCTTCACTAGGCGCGATGGATTTCACGAGTGGTGTTGAGCTGAGAGTTGTTTGCGCCGGGTTGAGTGAACGCATAGGGGAGGAAAATGTCCGATTATGGGGGGATTGAGACGGCCGGATAGTGGCATAGACCGGCAGCTGTGGCGTTGCCCTCCCATTGCTAACCTCGGCGATTATTTGAGAGGGCCCTGGAACAAAGCGGTGCCATTTTAATAATCAAGTGTGGTAAAAATTTTAATTTCTTTTATGTTATATAAAAATTATTATATAGTTAATTAACATACGAACGGAAGATACAACTTTGAGAAATTGTTAAACATAGTTAATACGAGTATAAACCGATTACTTGTCTTAAATTCTCTCTAAAATAAATTCTTAGTTTAGATCGTGTAATGGTATTTTCTTTGCCCCTGACTTTGAAACCTAAATTGTATTTGAATTTGCCACGTCGTTCATCACGGATCTGTTAGAAGCGATAAAGTACCCTGGCTTGAGTGTGGCGAATACTACATATTTTATAGAAATGTCCTTAAATTGCGCCATCATTTACTATTTGTGATTTGTAGATTCGAACGAATTGTCGTGAGGAAACATGCACACCTTGAGCGTCCTTCCTAAAGTACCTACTACAAGACGTGTGAAATCTGTTACGCCGTACTGGGCTAGCGTAGCAGCCCAATTATAGTAACGTATTGATGTTACGTTTTTTTAAAAGAAATCACATTTTTGGTAGCGTTGAACAAAAGTGGTCGCTAGTGGAAGTGCAAAGTCAGCGTTTTTAACTTAAAATGTAATTCCTATGTGCCTGAAACTGAAGCGGCGAGCGAACAATGTGGTGTTCACGCGGTATGAAGAACTAAAAGAACGCCGTGGAAGCCTAAAGTGAATAATAATGCTCTCGAGACCACACTTAGTGCCCCTTTCTGAATGAGAATTAAATATATTCACTCATACAATAACTAGATATAAATGTAAAAAAACGTAACGTCTGTAGTCCCCGAAGCGGTAGGTAAATCGTAAGATCACGCCTGTAATCTCCGAAGGGGTAGGCAGAGGAGTTGTAGTACACTCCCACGTTTCTCCAGTTACGTTAAAGTTCCATGGAATAGGTGGTGAGTCTATTGCCATACACTGGGCACAGATCCAGACTTCGAGTCACTACTAGAAATTCTAAATTAGAAGATTCCAATAGTACCCGACCCGGGATTTGAACCCAGGACCTCCTGATCGGCAGTCGCACTTGCAACCACTCGACCAACCAGTCAGTCAACTATGAATTATGATCACAATTCATAGTTGTAACATATTATGAATTACCCCAAACATTTTAATAACAGTAATTATGAATTAGCACCTTTACATTAGCATTAGACTACTTTCTTGTGATGTCACTGATTTATCAGTACCTAAATATTACAATCGTAGTATTATATTTACTCGTATTTTCAATTTTAGGCGGTTCTCGATATCTACAAAACATAACGTATATATTATAATACCAGGACGCCAGGTCTCTTAAGGTGTAGGCAGAGAGCACTGAATGCCAAATGAAGAGACTGATAACGTAAAGTTCCAAAAAATAAAATACTATGGTGTATATAAAGTATGATATTCGTATATGCCGTTTATACTTACTTTTGAACTCGCTGGCTTTGCCGATGGATCTTCTTCGCGGTGACATCTCTCTGTCTCTGGCGACAAGAAAACTTAGATTAAAACCCGTGAACAACTTAGCGCGTGGAACTTTTGAAAGTAACTAATGATGAGCTATGTGGAGCTTACGTTTGCAAGTTTCGTTTACTTCCGCAACACGTTGAGGCTTCACGGGGAAGGGGTTAGTTCTGATTATAACATGCTCTTTTGAAAATTGAGAGTTTATTGTCTGAATGGTGCTTATTAGGAATTTTGAGCAAAAATATTGTGACTTATTTATTATGTTCTATTTTCCCAGCATAAAATGGTGCATTGTTATTACGTAATAATGATATATAATTAGGTTGTAATAATAATTATTATTACGTAATACGTAAGGCACGTGCTTTCATCAAAAATTAGGTAATATTCATTTAATATAAGTTTTTTGTCTAATTGAAATATCTGCACAAAGAAAAGAACGCACGTACACTTAAAGATTGATTTTTATGACGTAAGAAGGAAATTCTATGAGAGCAGTGTCAACTAAAGATTGCTAATGGAGTTACAAAACGAAAAGGGTTTGTGTCCACAATTTTTGAGATTTCACGCGCAGTAAAAGCCTCGATTTATGCCACGTGTGATCTCGGTACGACAATCAATGTTCATGTGAAAGCGCGGATTAATGGAATAAATTCCAAACCGTATTGGACTGTAGCAGGAAATGCATTTATTGTCTTCGTGCACGGATTATATACAGCTGTAAAAAGCATCACTTTCTTGTATTATAAATAAAATAAATAATCAACCCATTTGTCATTCCACTGTTGGAATATGGGTCTCCTCTTATATTGAGAGGGTTAAGGCCGAAGTCTGCCACGCTGGCCAAGTGCAGGTTGGCAGACTTCATACACCTCAGAAAATATTTTTTTTTTTATAAATTCTAAGGTGTGCAGGTTTCCTCACGAAGTTTTCCTTCACCGTTAACAAGTGATATTTAAACTTAAAACGCACTTTTATAAAGAGGTGCGCGCCATGGATTTGAA
>DWME01007235.1:0-12812 GCA_018244795.1 Parelbella ahira ahira
TAAAACTTCAATATGAAAGGATTGAAGCCAAGATAAGTTCTACGCCTCTAATTAAAAATTTTCCTAATGATATTTTTTAATTTATTCTTATTTATACTTAGTCTCAGTAATAATTTTCAAATGCAACATATTATGGAATTATCAAAAATGTGACAACTATATGAGATTATTGTTAATAATAGATTAAACTTTAACATGAATTATTTTGTACTCCCTAGGTGAGCATAAGCGAATTTTATCAATATGTTCCACACAACCAATATAAATAAAACCTTAACCTGCAAATAAACGATGAATGAAACAGTAAATATCAAATTATTTACTAGGTACCTTAATGAACCTGGCGACGAGGTCGCGCTTTCTTCTGCGCGCTTCTTCTTCGACATCAGCTCGATGCTGTAGGTATCTAGACAAGATGATATATCTCACAAATCGAATCCTTTGCAAGATTTTCAAAACATCTTTGCTATTTTAGCCAGCTGCTTTCTGTTGTGTAGTGTTAGGATATTCACTGGTTTGAATTCAATTCAGGGGCAAATGTAAAACAAGTATGGTACAGCCAAGGTTTTTTAGATGAAAATAACAGCAGTCACTGGTGGCAGTGGTTACACATGGACAGCGGCCGTAGAAGTTATGATCTCAACCTCTAAAATATTATTGCTTCTGCGGTTTAATAGAAAATCCTATCTGTTCCACGGTTTAGTAGAAAATAACATTACGCCTGTATTTTCCCTAAATGGTAGGCTGAGGAATGTAACATACTCACCACGTATTTGTTTGTGCCCGGTGTATAGCAATAGGCTCACCCACTATTCTATATAGTACGTATGTATAACGTACCTGGTGAAACACGTGAGTATGACACGTTTAATACAATAGTAGATACAATACTGGTCTCACCTAGCGCGCTCCTCGTCCGACATCCTTGCCAATTTGTTCACCTTGCTCTTTTTAGGCATTTTTGAGTTTTCGTCAAATACCTTCGGTCAACAAATCACAAATATTATCACCAACGACAGCCCAACCGAAGTATTACGAGTCCATGAACATCCGTCGAGTTGTCTGGAAAGTTAAATGTATACTGATGTAATATAAATAAATTTAATATTTATATTTTACGAAAGTTAAATATATACCCATGTAATATATTTATAAATATTTATATTTAATTAACTATATTTGTATCCGTTTTGTTACCCACTTCTGTTTTATAAAACTGTAAATATTCACCAGATATATTGTTCGTAATTACATTACATTACATAATGTAATTACTTGTATTCATAATAATAATTACGAATATTAATATTCCAAATCCACTATTATCCTTGCACAAAATGTTATAAATAATGTCGTAGCTAAAGCAATTGTTTGCTATAACAAAGGGCAACCAGTGAGTGTTGGTTATTGATCAAACAAGTTATATAGAAAAGTCGACACTTTACAAACCCCACGTATACGGTTTAATCTTCGCTTTGTATCGCGTTCTCTGATTTTCTATCTCTTTTGTTTCATCTATGATATAAAAAGATAATTTACGCACATAACTCCCTAGCAATATTGATAAAATATTCCAATTTTGTTATAGAAGAGTAGTATTGAATCATATGTCAATACTCTCTATACTCGTATCTAATACTTTAAACATTGAAATCAGTTGCAAATTGTGTAAGTTTGTAAGCTGTAAGTTACAAATGGAAAGTGGAATTAAAAATATTCATATTGTTATAGCTTCTTTTATCACGTGGCTATTGATGTCTGTTACAAGTGTCGTGGACAGACATACATATGTATATATGTATGTAGAGCCTAGGAGTTTCAGTGACTCTCTGTAAAATCTTAAACATTACACTTTTCACATTCATAATTTACCACAATAATATTGAAATTACATACTTATTTATATGTTATAAAATAGGTACCATATTCCTATTGGTAAATCTTCCTGTTCTATGTATTTGTGAAAAGTATAATATTGATATTGTACAACACAATTTTATTGGTAATTACGATGGGATGCCTACATAAGGGTATATTTTTATTTTTGCAGATAGAATAACAATAAATACTTAATAAAACTAATTTCTCTTCAACCATATACATAGATACATAAAAAAGTTACTGGTACGACTGTCGTCATAGCAACCCCTACCTTTATCGGTGAATGGTCAAAGATCGTTAGGAATTGTTTTACAATAATGGATGTTCATTCTACTGCTACTCTTCAGTCGCCTTCTACCTATTCGGAGAGTTCTAAAACAGGTAGCAGCAGGTCTGCTGCAAGTGAGAAGGAGAGAGACCAAGATCTCACTAAGGACAATGGTAATCCTGACTTATGTTACAAAGGATAAGCGTTTCTTTTGAAATATATCTCATAATAAGTAATAACTTACATATTTGTAGTTGGCGACTAAGCAATGTTATTATCCCAACATACTCGACTTTATCTGTGTGACATTTTTTTAAGGGGTGTAGTATGTTTTGGAATAGAGGTGCCTATGGCCTGAATTGAACATCATCACCAGCCCGACATCGTTCCCTGCTGGGCATAGGCCAGTCCAATAGCATGCCACTGAGCTCTATCTTTAGCTCTCCGCATCCAATCACCGCTAGCCATTTTATACGATCACTCCACCTAGCTGGAGAATCGAAGGTTTAAAGTAATAAATAAAATAATTCCTGCTTTTTCCAGCTGCTTCTCCCATAGACCTGGAATGCCACATCCAAGCAGAGCGGATCACGAAAATGCTTGACGAAGCAGTGTACAAAACGAAGCTGGCTCTCTGTTTACCAAATCTCGTGCAAGAGTACAGAACTCTCAGTTCGATCCTGTCAGCGCAGCACATGGAAGACCTGATTTTCATATTCGAGCAGTATGACAATCCTCTGTTTTCTACAAGTTTACTCAATATGGCTGCTATGGATGACATCAAAGCTGTAAGTGATTTTCTTATACATATTAAGTACACTGCTAGAATTTAGTATCATCGGGAAACTTAGCAACATTTTTGGTTTGGTCAGTAGGTACACCCGTCACTCACTTCTACTACAGTGTAATACCTGACTGAGTAGTTATATATTTTCGATATGCGTAATGGTCTTTTCGGCACTGTTCAGACCATCTAAAACGTTTATGGAACTTTATTCAAATCATTAACAACCTATTCAGACTATTTGATTTTTTGGTAATTATTCTGTTTCTGATAAGAGTAGGTCTGTGAGCAAGTTCTACTTCTCTTAAGTCTTCTATTTCTCAAAAATAGGAATTGCATGTATTAGTACAGTTATTTTTCTAAGCTCAGTTTTTAGAGACGTTGACACACGTTAGAGACGTACACGTTGCGTAAAGTTAATTAACCGACCTTTGAAACCGACATTGATCCTGGTTTCGGCTTTGATGAAAACTATTTAAGTGTTTACTGTTTTAGGGCGATGTGTCTTTGAAAAATCGCCTCAACCCAGAATTGGCTCACTTGTTGTACATCATGAACAGCTATCCAGCACTGAAAACTGTAGTTGAGAATATGGTACAAGAGGTAATTAAATTATTTTCTAATTCACCGTCAGAGATAATCTAATTTAGTACGGATAATACGACCTTCGTCACTTATTTCTACTTAATTAAAAGATATAAGTACACACCAGTGCGATATAAAAGTACCTACAATCATAAACTCGTTTTGTTCTCTTTGATAGATGAAAACGGAGTATCAGAAGCTGGAACACGTAAGTCCTTTCATAATTATTACGTGAAATGACGTTAGTCATTAATGATCAGTACGCATATTGCAAGTCATGCTCAATTATTATTAGATATTCGTTTAAATGTACAATGTACGGTTAGCAAATGAACATTATGAAAAAATTGGTTGCGTGGTTACAAGCGCGACTGCTGATCGAGAGGTCATGGGTTCGCATCCCAGGCAATGGCAATATGTTCACCACTCCGTGGTGCAATGTAAACGTAATTGGTAAATTCTGGGAATGTCCCACACTCCTCTGTCTATTTCTTCGGGTGTTACAGGCATGATGTTGCGTTTGTTAGTTTTTTATTTAATAAATTAGTTAAGAATGTCACGTGTCGTGTCTTTATAAACTTTATGTACATAAGTTAACTATCAAGCCGTACAATACGATAAACGTGTCGTTGCCACTTAACATACTCGTATAATACTGTTTTGAGTTTCTTCGTTTTTAATGTTATCCACAACATTGGTAGTCTTGATATAGTTACATATTAAGTAGGTACTACTACCCAACACTTATAAAGTTAAGTTACTTACCATGAAGCCACTTTCGAATTTTGAATTTACTATTGATATGTGTCATAAATCGTGCCTGAGTGTATTACGTCTTTATTACCTCATTTGGCCCGTTGGTGTAGTGATCAGTGAACCTAACTGATTCGCGATGGGATGTGGGTTCGATTACCACCCAGAATAAATATCTGTGTGATGAGCACAAGTATTTGTACTGAGTCTGGGTGTAAAAATATTTTATCAGCCTCCCGGTTACTATAACAAGGTGTCTTGATGGTTACTTTGGGACCAGATGACTGTGTGTGGATATGTCTCAAGATATTAATTTATTTCACAGATGCTATTGCAATTTATTTAAACCAGAAGGGTAGAATAGAAAACAGAACAGCAACCTTTTATTTTCAGCGTTTTCAAAAATGAAACAAGTTATACATTTATTTTATAATTATACTTTTATGCAAACCGTGTCTCGTCGACTTCATCGAAAATGTCACAGTATGAAAACAAGGTCTTTTGCGACTTATCAACGCTATTGTTACTTATAAGTTGTTCTTGAACGTTGTAAGTACTATTGGAGTTCAAGATTTTTCTTAAAGTTCAATACGGGAGTACATACGTAAGTTTACTATTTAAATAACAGTAAACATTCTCTTTTTTATCTAACGTTAAAGCGAAAAGATTAATTTTCCTTCTTCTCGCTTTCTCGGAAAATTAGATGTTAAGGAAAGAAAGTTCTATTACGTAATGCTTCCAGACACATGAATAGGCGATTAGTAACATATTTCTTTTGTCATTGTGTTAACTTTTGGTTTAATTTTTATAATCAATTGTAGAGAGAGATTGTCGAGAGAAATATCAATAAAAATCTTAAACCATGAATCATACTTCATTTATCGAAAAATATTCATATCAGACTGGAAATAAAAAGTTGCGTAACTGCGAATAGAAGTTATTACAATAGTTATGTTTGCTTGACTGACTACGTCAAATTTCTTTTTAAATTATCCAGAAGAACTACACGAGTCCCAGCCTGGACTATCTCCTTACGTTTGAACATTTCCGCGAGTTGATGGTGAAGCAGATGGCCACCACTGCTGCTGAAGAGTTGGCCGCCAAGCTAAACGCCAGGAAGTTGCAGGCGTCTAATGAGAAACTCATCAATAAGATCAAAGGTTTGCATTTATGTCAAACTCAAAACATGTTTTTATTTATTTTGCATATTCTTTATCATAAAAATGAGTTTAAATTACTCTGTCCACTTACATTTATAAATATACTAGCTATTGCCTGCCCGTGTTTAAAATGTGATTATAATAATTATTAACAAGCAATTTGTAACTCCTCCATCAATCATTATCTGGCTTACTTTATCAAGATATTTGATTTTTAGCCCCCTGAGTACTTGTATCCACTTATAAAATGCATTTGAATTAATTATGTAGAATATACGGAAACACTGAAGGATGAAAATGAAAAATTCGAGAAGACAATGAAGAATAAAGCTGGCACAATAGCCAAGTTGGAGAAAGAATTGGAATTATTGAATCACGAAGCGAATGTCAAGTTGCAGAAGAAAATGTAATTGTATTATAATAATAATTTTATATTATTATTATTTTATTGGGGTTCATCAACAGTGGACTGAAATAGGCTGATGATGATGATGATGATGATAATGATGAAGACACATTGGTAAACCCACTGATGTTGCAAATGTCCATAGGCGACGGTGACTACGTAGCATCAGGTGAACCGTCTGCCTGTTCTAAGGTAATATCAAGCGCAACAGGTACAAGGTGTCCATGTGGAATATTTCTATACATTTCGATTTTGACCCTATTTAGTGGATAGCAATTGTTATATGTTATTTTTAATACACAGGACTTTAGTTCCATTCTATTCTTCGTTTCAGTAATTGTGTACTTATCTATGCTTATTTTACCATGATAACGATGACACGAATGTGACTGTGAAATATTTTTGAAAATGTTAAACAAATAGCAACTGCAATAATATTAATTCAATAACTGCATTAAAATTAAATTTGTAATGCTGATTTCAGCTTAGACTCTGACCGGCAAATGGTGCTAGCGACTCGCGCTCATCTAGTAAAGAGCGAAATGCTAAAAGAGGAGGAAGTGGAATCTCGAGAAAGCTACGAGAGTATTCTTCGATCGCATCTCATTGACGAAAAGAACCAGAGAGCAAGAAGGTATACAACATGTCTATGATTTGTTTGTAGATATACATTCTTTTTTGTTTTCGTTGCAACGCTTTACATCCAATTTCTGGGTATAAGTCTTGCATTGCGGGAGCTCTGAGTTAGTATATTCCACCAAGCTGCTTTTTTGACAATTGTTGGTAATGTGCTTTACTGGCTAACCTGTGCTACGGATATTTTTAAAACACCTTTATGGTGTCTGACGAGGTTTACCGACAGGTTAATGACAGCCGAGATTGTATTATAACGTGTTCTCCAAAGCACAAAAACACTTGTAAAAATATATCGTGATGATCATCATGAATTCAGCCAAAAGCCAACCGCGCCTAGCGTGCTTTAAATTTACACATACACATACATGCGATCTTCAACAGGACCCAAATATTTCGTTACGGCTGATTTTGTTTAATTTAGGTTCAAAGTGGAAACACAACTGTTGTCGTGGCTTCAAAAATACGATTTGGAGATGGGGGACAAACAGCTGGAACTCGACGACTTTACTGAGAAATATGAGGATGAACTACAGAAGAGCGAAGATTTAGAGGTAAACCATGATCGTTACTATAAATTGCTTTTGTCAAAATTAGTTTATTATAAAATTTAAATGAGTATGTAATTCAAGCAATTACAACTCCACTAACAGCCCTGTCACAAATATGTAGAACTCGGGTAAAGTAAGTAGGTCACTTTCAACTGCGAGCCTATGAAACGTACCTAACGAACTTTTCAGACTGATACCCGGGTTAATTAAAGAAAACAATTAATCAATTATTATTTTTAATTTGATTACACGCAGAGAAAGCTAGCGGAACAGGATAAAGAATACATTCCGTTAATGGCGGAAAGAGAGGAGGAGTACCACCAAGAGATGACTGAGAAGATGAACAAATTCCTACTAGAACATTCCGCGAGAGTCATTCAGAACGCGTGGCGAGAGGTGCTCGCAAACCGGGCGGAAAAGAAACGGGTAAGAGTGGACACAGAGAAATAATTAGATGTTTAGTAGTAGATTTAATAAGGGTACATTTAGTAGGAGTATATTTTAATAAATTAAGATAATGAATGAACACGTTAATTATTCGTTTTAAATTTCCGACTTAATTGTAATGTTTAGAAATGCCCCTTGGATCATAATGTGCTTTATAAACCAATTTAATTTGTTATAAATTAATACAGCTTTTTAATGATTTATTTTATCGCACGCAGCAAAAAGGAAAAGGTAAAAAGGGAAAGAAAAGAGCCTGAGACTTGATTCCTATTGAATTTACGATTCCAATAACCTGGCCTGAAACCTTTAACGATAATCAGTACTATTTATCCATTTATTCTTTGATAGTATTGCTCTGTTATGGAACAATGCGAAAACATAGTGATTCCTTTCTTTTCAAGCAAGTCCTTTTCTAAACCTTTGACACAAGTCGTCGCCATATTGTCTTACAGCTGAAGAAGTTACAGAAGAAAATGCAAGCAGCTGCAGCCGCAACAGAGAAGAAAGGGAAATAAATAATGTGCGTTTTGGTATGCAGTATATTTGTTTTATTCTTAACAATCAAGTTCAATATAATTTTTGTACCTATTGTACATTTTATTTATTGTTATTTATGGGAAGCTATGCTTTGTTATATCGACCAATAAATATTCTTCTGGTTCTTTCTCCATGGTTTTTATTAGACCATTATTTAAGCATGCATATTTTGTGGTGTATAGTATAATTGTAAAAATCCTTAAGATATTATGTTTTCTACTTATAAATTAAATATTTACAAAATCATGTATTGTACACGCATACATTTATGAAGTGCATAGAAAGAGCACTTTTTATTTTGGGAACTAATATTACATGGATGACAATTTCGCGAAAGTTTTTCTAAGCATTTCAGATACTTAAGCATTTATCAATTCCTAATGTACTTACACAAGTCTATTAAGCAAATGTGATGTCTTTAATGTTCTTATATTCTAGTATTCATTTTATAAAACGTTACTTATTCTAAGCTTGATAAATTTTTTTGATTCAGTCTATCGTAGGGCGCTACCCCAGTTTTTCCTAAAGGCACATGCAACACGGTATGTTCTTACACGTAATAATTCCGATTAGTCCGCATTATCTGGTATTAATTGATTATTAAAATTGTGCGCAGAATCGAATCTGAGTAATATAAAAACGTTTCGTCGCGGTTCCTATTTGAGATCAGCTCCAGGTGGCAGGTTCCGGAATGGACTACGTAGGTCGTGTCGTCGTCGGTTCGAAAACCATAAGCGACTGTTGAATTCGTAATTGGAACGCCCATCGGTTCAAGCGTTCGGTCGACAGCGGGTTTCTGTGACGGCGTAGCTCACAGTTTCTCGTCGTCGTCGAGTACTTTCAGGTGTCTGATGGCCTTGATGTCGAGCAGCGTGTCGGAGGAGCTCTTGGTGGTGGGCACGAAGGACAGAGCGCGGCGCGCGCGCTCGCCGTTGCGCAGCGCCGGGGCCAGCTCCTGCGGGCGGCAACGAGCGAATCAACGAGTGAACGAAGGAGAGAATGAAGGAGTGAATGAAAAAAATATTCCCATATAATTATTTCATATAATGTGCAGTAAATGCTCCCAAGATTTTCAAGCCCAACTGCAATTAAACGCTTGAAGCCATATTCATATCAATTACAGATCCTTAGGAGTTGGGTAACTTGGGTGTTATAAGTCATAATTTCAGTCAAATATAATCTTTCCGGAATTGAATCACCATTATCATTATCATCATGAACATCAACGTGTATCCTTTAATCATGTAGGTAGGACATAGGCCTTGTTTCCCTAGAATGAAAAGCGTTAAGACGTGAAGGCCTTCTGTTACATTAGACAAGTATGGGTTGGAAGACGACCCAGTCGATGTTGATTGTGGTCGATCCCCATCAAATAAGCCGCATCTCTAAGATCTGTTTTACAAAAACCGAATGAAGTACGTAAGAATAATCTATTAATTGAGCAATGATTTGATTATTATGCCGTACGCGTAATTGTACGTGCAGGGCCTGTGCGGTGTGCTCAGTCTTGGAGATCTTCTGTTGTGCTGCTTTTAGTTCAGTGTCCAACCGTTGTTTTTCTTCTTCCAGTTCTTTCAAGCGCTTTTCAGCTTCTGTAATATATGAAGTTAAAGATTAGTTTCTCATTCTAACCATAACCGAAATTATTCAAAAAGCGTTTACTTTTTGTAACACAGTCGTAAGCACTTCATACATTTGAATGATTTTAGATTATTTGCCTTACCTCTATACTGAGCTTCCTTTTCTGCTTGTAACATCTCGAATTGTTTCCGCTTTAACCTTTCTTCCTCCAACATGCGATTCTGTTCTTCTTGAAGTCTTTCTAATTCCTCTCGCCTCTCCCATTCTTCTGCCAAAACCCTGTGAAAATCAAAATATCTTTGAATTTATATTTGTTAATAAAACGTCCCGAATTCTTCAAAACCATGCTTACTAAGGGGAAAATAATAACTCTATACGCAGTGTAGGACGATAGCGTAACATCACGCCTGTAATCCCCGAAGCGGTACACAGAGGAGTTTAGTGCACTCCATGTTTCACCAGTTACGTTATATCCTTTGGAATAGATGATGAGTCTATTGTCGTAACCGGGCACAGATCCAGACTCTTGGAAATGTTTAATTAGAAAAATCCGTATTTTTGTATCCGACCCGGGATTTGAACCCAGGACCTCCCGATCGGAAGTCGCGCTTGCAACCACTCGACCAACGAGGCAGTCAACCATTTTCATCTTCATCAAAGTCATTTTCAACTTCATCAAAGTAGAAATTGACCATCTTTCTATAATATTACTAGGAAGTCATAAGAATAAAAAAGACGCCGACAGTTGATCATTCATTCATGTTCTAAAAGTCGTTTACGCATTGGCAACTTATTGGTAAATTGTTTTTAAGAACGGAATTGTGTACAAGTTCAGATTACCAGTCAGAACTATGGGAACCATCACCATGAAATGTTTATACAGTAAAAACTACGGTTAATATTCAATGAAAGAATTGCGTCAAAAATGAAATAAATTTAAAAATACCTAGCTTGGAGCGCCCTAACGATTTCTTCATCCCGCTTTGCCTGAGTTTCTTCTTGCAGCAGTCTCTCTAATTCAGCTTGTGCATTTTTCAATTCTTCTAACTTTTTATTATCCTGCTGTGCTAATTCCGTTAATTCCTGCAAAATTATTGAAAAATTTACATCCTTTTTTTTCTTTATAACGATGATATTAAATGGTTTTAGCGGAAACATTTTTCTCTACTGTTATCCGGCAACTACATACTAAGGCTATTCATACACTATCATTAACAAACATTTCTGTGCAATTACTGTATAACTTGCATGTATCCGAATATGTCTTGGGATCTGTACCTTTTTTCTACAGTAATTTCTAATGTTCAGCTAAGTTTTATACATTTGTCTATTAAAGGAGCCCCTCATAGTTACCTGTGCCTGAGCCTCAGCTGCCAGTCTAGCCCGCACCTCATGCTGCAGGCGTGCTTTGGTTTCCCGAGCTTCCTTCTCCCGGCGGGCGCCCGCCCCGCGCCGCCCTGCACGAGCTCGCCTCTGGTAGCCCTCCGCCCCTCCCGATACTGCGGCTGCTTGTCGCAGTGCTGACACCCATTGGAGACGACTCCTGAAAGACAAACAAAATTTTGGATATCTTTTCAGGTTCAAACAGAGATAGAACTTACCGACTTAGTTTCGACTTCCGACCTAGCTTGAACTGTTTTATATCGCTATTTTAAATGTAAATCATACTTCTATATATTAGAATTACATTTTTGACTATAGAAACGAGTGATTTACAGCAATCCCTTGCAGAGCATTTCTTACTTATGATCCTGCGTGCCAAACTCGAATGTCCTCTCTGGTGTGATCAGCTGGAACCTTTGTATCTTGCCTTCCCCAGCGGCGGACTCCACTGAGCAGTACTCGTCAATCACAATCCTGCCACACTGCTCCTTTTGGGAGGAGCTTTTGTAGTAGGTGAGGGCACAAGGCTGTAGCACACACCAGTACTCTCGCATTGTGGGTAAGAGGTAGCCTCGTTTAAACAGGTAGCCCTGAAATGTATCAAAGAAAAGAGGTACATTATTGCGAATGGAAGCTTTTTTTAAAACAAATATTATATAAATTTTTTTTGTACCTAGAGTACATGCGGATCATTGGTATTTACGTTTAATGCGAGTATTTAGAAGAAAAGAAAATGAAATGTAATTTGTATTTATTAGTGGAAGTCAATTGCAAACCAATGAAACTTAGTGATGTGATATGCAAATCCAGGATTTCTAATGAATACATGTCTTTTAACTAATCCTATAAAACATTACTGTGACATATTTCCGGTAACAACTATTTAGAGCACTGTGGTTCAGAATGTTTCAAGTCACTCAAACCTATAGATACTAAAAGAACATTTACTAGTAGACGAAATATAACGAACAGGTTACAATACCAGTTTATGCTCTTTTAAAAAAGCAAGCCAATATTTTGACAGTAGTGTATGTGTTTGGTCATTTGGTCAGACTTTAATTCTGATACGTAACCTAACATCACGCCTGTAGTCCCCGAAGGGGTAGGCAGAGAAGTGTAGTACACTTCCACGTTTCATCAGTTACTTTTAAGTCCCTTGGAATAGGTGGTGAGCCTATTGCCATACACCGGGCATAATTCCAGACTCCGAGTCACTATTAGAAGTTCGAAATTAGAAAAATCCAATAGTAATCGACCCGGGATTTGAACCCAGGACCTCCCGATCGGCAGTCGCGCTTGCAACGGCTCGACCAACGAGGCAGTCTTTACGAGGCAGTGATTCTGATACCTTTTTAATAATATCCTCAATAAACACGTCGTAGATCTCATCCACAGCTTCTATAAGCGCTTCTGAGTGAATTTGCTGATCGCAGCAATATTTTGCCTCCAAAACGGCAAGAAAAGCTGCCCATTTGAAGTGACCTATGGAAGACCCCAGGGCTTCCCAATCTGCAGCGTCCCAACGGAGTCCAAGACAGTGAACTAGTTGCTCAGTTACTATGCCCGCTTCAGAAGGCTGCAGTACCACCTGAAATTCATAATGAAAATAACGTTATCTCAAAATTAATGGCTATTTTATACGCTTTATATTAGCTTGGGTTGTATGTATGTAACGGAATGTTTGAGCTCAATTTTTACCAATTTCCAGAAGTCAGATTAATTTGGAACTTTGCACACGTATCAAGGACCGATGACAATGCAATAATTTTATTTAAAAAAACCTGAAAATTTAATTAATTTCCCATTTATGAGTTCGTCAGACTAAAAACTGAAAAATAAATAA